>JAPYZJ010001888.1:0-27196 GCA_030522765.1 Ophioninae sp. B BG-2022a
CAATGTACCATTGGTTGAGTAAATAAATTTTAACTGCGTCGTCAGAAAAAAAAATCACGAAAACATGGCTTTTTTCGTATGGTTTGACCTTACCCCGCCCTTAAGGACGTACGATCATTACGGACATTCCAACTTCCGGACTTGAAATTTTTATATGACGATGACCAATCAATTATGCATTTTTTCCGTATGCGTATTTCATTTATCGGCGCAAAAACAGTTTTAAGGGGTGAAATTCATCCCCAAAGTTGGCCACCTTCCGAGTGACTTTTCATACGAATATTTGAAACGAAAAATGTGCCAAATTGTAAAAGTCGTTTTAACCTCTGTGGTTAACCTATCTAAAAATAACGCGCTGATCAAGTGGGTTAGAATGATCCCAGCAATGTTTAAACATTTGCCACGTTGCCAGTATCGTTCCGAACAACACGTAAAAATTCAGGATATCAGTTTGAACCTTTTTCTACAAGACCGAAAGGATCAGGCAAATCCAGGGCCGTCTATACCGGCACAGGTTTTCCACAGTTTCCCCGTGTCCACGGCAAATGCGGTATAGTGTAGCTAAGTCGGCTGTGGACGCATTATAGGTTAGCTTAGCGAAGTGCGGGTAGAAAGTGACAGAAAAAGATGAACCAATGGAAGGCTAGCAAGGAAAAGTGGAAATATTGAAAAATTGGAAATATTCAGAAAAAATTGGAACTCGAGGAGAAAAAAGAAAAGGAAATATGTAAAAACCCACAAGACTATACATGGAAATAAAAGGAATAAAGGAACCCCCCCATTATTATAGTTCCCTAGAATTTCAATGGATCACTTACCTCAGTCAGTGAACTTGACGTCCTTATCGGTGGCAGTTATCGCAGAATTGACCTTTGTATCGTCGACTGCTTCGTTATTGTTCTGGAAATGTTTCGAATAAAACGAATGCACCAGCGATAACGTCATTTGTTCATTGTGAAAAAAACGTTGAATCAATTCCTCGTAATCAAAGCCGCGCAAACAACGAAACGTGAAAACGTATCGTACGTTTGCGATGATTAACGGAGTCGCGATGAAGGCGGATGACCGTTCAGTCGCGATCCTACCGACCGTTGAGTTCTCGATACTGAAGAAACGCAATGAAAATATGTCTGCCGAGGACACGAACACAGCAGATTCGAACACGACTAGCGGGGTCACCAAGACGTTTTGAATTCAATGCTAATGTTTATCCAAGGCGGTGTCAATTTAACATGATTTTACTAAATCGTATACTAATTCGACGTTTCTCGTAACTTAGTACGCCTTTCGCGAATCAATTAAATTTTTCAACGTTTTACTATCCGAATACGAGCCAAAACCCAAAAACTCGTCATTGCTTGACTTTTGTTGATCGTAAATGAAAAAAAGAAAATTCCTGCGTCCAGTGAAGATCGTTACAGCCGAAAGATCAGTGAACTGATCAGCAAGCCGATCTATTCATGAACCTTTTTATTTGGCATAACCTTCAAGAAATTTTTCCTTTCGAAATTTGAAAAATTTGGAATTTTTTGTTTTTTTGTCAATCGAAGTTCGTGTTTCCTACCCAATCATGACTAGTGACAAAGTTGCCTGAAGATAGCCGTAGTTCGCGGTAATTTTGTTTTACCGTCGCGAGACGACGCTGCGTCGAAATTTCTTCGCGGCCCAGTCTTCAAACGAAGCTACAAATCGGGCACTTGAACTCCAATCATACCTCCGTGATTATGGTTATAATGTATATTTCCATAACACAGATCTTGTTTTAAATCACTCGTGTTCTTGTTTTTTTTTTTTTCGTTTTCATCACGATTTTACCACAGATTATTTATAGTTTTCAACCACGAACAGGAGAATATTGTTGAGTATAATTTATACGATAAAAGTGAGCTCCTCCTCCCGTTTTTTGTTCATGAAGATGAAACGTCGTTTTTCTCAGCCCGATCAGAATACAGGCAATTTGTAAACGCATTTCGTTTTCTCCTCGTCTTTCGTGTGCCACAACAGCGAGACGTATCTCGCCATCGATCAAAATTTAGTAATTTTCTTTTTTGTTTTCATTTTTTTTTTCCTTATAATACTCCCTCAAAACATTTTTTTCTTACATTTTTTGACGATGTGTGCATATACATTTATATATGTATATATATATGCGCGTCACGTAATATTTACACGTTGAAATTCTACTTACACGTTACACGTTGGATATTGAAAAAATTATTTCGATTATTGTTATCGTTATCGGTTTTTTTTTCTTCTTCTTTTCTCTCTTTTTTTTTTGTTTTAGAAAGTATCGTTATCGTTTCGGAAATTGAAATATATCGCTATGTGCATTCGGCGGCTATATAGATTGGTCCGAAAGTTCGTACAGTGTTATTGATATATCGGACTTTTTCACCGATTGGCTAGCGACTCCACATTTCGAATACCGTCGAAAAATCTCACCGAAAATCTCCCTTTCTTCCGGTTTGCCGCCACGAGTGTGAGCATTACTGGGACGACGGGAAAAAATTTTGAAAAAATGAAAAATCAACAACAAACGCCCGTCGGACGAGTCTGGACGAACAACATCGCGCTCGTCTATTGGATAATCATTTTTTCTTTTATATACCCGCGATTACGACGAATCGCCTTCTGATCGCTTGGGCAAACTCACGCATCTCGGATCCGGCACGCGTGATTCAGGATATTGAGTACAAAAATATGTTTTTTTTTTCCTTTCGTTTTGCTTCGTCGTTTCAATGAAAAATTTCGGTTTCCTAAAAACTATGATTTTTCAGTAAGTTTTTTGTTTTTTTTTTTTGTCGCCTCTATGATTTTATGTCACCTCATAGCGTTTCGCCATTATTGCATCGAGCTTCGACCGATTTCACCATGGAACGTTGGAAAGTATTTTTCTTTCAATTTTTTTTTTTGTTAGATTTTTTTCATTTTTGTTTGCTTTTTTTTTCGTTTCATATTTTCTTCGTAGATTCATGAGGGACGCTAAGTATATTCACAGAGGCACGCTTTTTATATTGCCTTCAAAGAAATTCTTACGATCGAGTACTTATTCGTATCGAGATCGGTAGAGAATATAATTCGTTGCAAAAAACGCGGGGATCGTTGGATTGTTCGTGAATTACTCGTCTGTTTTCTGTTTTTTTTTTTTTTTTTTTTTTTTTTTTTTTTTTTTTTTTTTTTTTTTTTTTTTTTTTTTTTTTTTTTTTTTTTTTTTTTTTTTTTTTTTTATTTTTTTGAAAATTCAAGGTCATATTCAATACTTGGTAATTGTGGAACTGGATGGATGGGGGTCGGGTAAGAAACCCGAACTTCGAATGACCAAAAGGCTCAAAATTCTGAATTTAAATATACTGAAACTACAAATTTCGTAAATTTTTGGGTTTGTTTGGGTTTGTTCAAAATCAAGGATTTTAAATCAAACTAACGAACCCAAACAAGCCCGAAGAAATTTTGTAAATCTTTACGAAATTTGTAGTTTCGGATTATTAAAATTCGGAATTTTGAGCTTTCTGGTCAATCGAAGTTCAGGTTTCCTGCTCAGCCCCGATTGATAAATGGATGGGTGCTGAGACAGTAATTACTTCAAATAACCCAAATTCTTTGGAATGTTGCTTTTTTTTTGGGAGCCCAACGAAGAATGCAATTATTTTTACTTCGAGGTAAAACAGCTGTTTCAACAATTAGACGTGCCCCAAATGCCAAACACATTGACAAATGTTTTGCGCGACTAAGATTTCGATTAACAAAAGTCTCAACGAAACAAACAAAAATGATACGTTTAACGAAAAACATAAAATTGTGTAATTATGGATTATGCAATCGTGAATGTAATGTTTTAGTGATGAATAAATATTCCGTTGTGATGACGAAATATTCTCATTACTTTCCAAACTATTGCTACTGGCAAAAATCAAAATCGTGTTACTTCGTGTTCTTCAGCTCCGAAGAGAACTCGAATTACGATTTCCATATTTCCAGATTAGTGAGGAAAAAAGAAGCGTTTTTGGCGATATGCAAAAATACATCGGGACACACTGGTGAATTCTCACAATTCTAGTTCGATCAAAAAATTATAAATTGAAACAAAAAACTACTTCAATCCAAAAACTAAAAATAGGAAAAAATCTAGTTAAATTAAAAAACTTAAAATTGAAAAAAAAACTGAAAAACCGTGGAATAATCCGCGCTTGGATGCAAACGGGTTGCATCCAAAAACTAAAAATTGTAAAAAAATAGATTCGAAAAGTAAAAATCGAAAAAAAGAAATAGATCGTAAAACCAAAAACTGTAATTTTGGGAGCGTTACTTTTTGTTCCATTTTTTTTGGAGTAGTTTCGGATATTTACGATCAATGATTATCAATTCGTGGTGTTTGTATTGAGATAAAGTTTCGAGGACAAGGATGGACCGAGAAAAATTGAAACAAAAGAAAATCGTAAATACAATAAAAAAAGATACAAAAAGTATATATTTACTGATGAATGTTTTTGAAAACAACGTCCAAGTTGAGCGATCTATCGGAAAAATAACGAATATTTTCTACAATTGTATATTTCTCTACAAATAAATCGACGACGAGATTGGCTATTGGGACATGTCGAGTTGTCCATGTCCAAAATTCATAACCCAAAAAAACTCCCTGATATTCCAAAAACTACCAGGAGAAAACGATTGACAAGCAACGAAAATCGTAAAAACTAGTAAACGTCTAGTTTTCCCTCCGCCGTTTTTTCGTACATCAGAAATGTGTTTAGACTTGTGGTGTACAATTCCCCTACGGGGACGATTAATTTTATTCCACGGCTCCGATTGCTCTTGTTATTGCCGAAATATTGTGACGATTTTTTTTCTCCTTTTTGTTTCTTTTTTTTTCATCGCTTATAATATCTACACGGTTATACTTGTGGACATGTTTTTGGCCTCGTAATATCACCTGCTAAATGTTTCGTACACTTGGGACGCGAGTCCATTATTACCGATTAGAAAGAAAGTACAAAAAAAAAAAACGATGAACATGGAGAAAATAGTTAAGATCCGAGATGCGTTGCCGTTATAAAATATCGAATACATACGATTGACAAATGAACCCTAAAGACCTATTAACATTTATAATTCATTTTCTGAATATATATATAAATATATATACAGGGTGTCCGATAATGAATGAATAACCTTGAAATGTGTTATAGTAAATCTTATGCCCATTCAGAAAAAAAATACGAAAAAAAAAAATATCATAAGTAGTACCAAACTTATGATTTTTTTAAAAGTCTAATTTTTTTACCTTATTTCACTTTTATGAACACTACGATCAGAAATGAATCGATTCCATCGGCTTTTTGTTGTTTTATTCATCATTTCTGATCGTCGAGTTCATAAAAGTGAAATAAGGCGAAAAAATAGACTCTTTAAAAAAAGTCATAACTTTGGTACTACTTGTGATATATTTCGTTTCGTATTTTTTTCTGAACGGCCATAAGTTATACTACGAGACATTTCAAGGTTATCCATTAATTACCGGACACCCTGTACATATGTATATATATATATTCAATCGCACAAGCTTGGATTATAAAAAACGTACTTTTTGTCCAGTGACGCACACTTTCGTACACATACAAAGCATAATGACGCACAATAGGCTACGTAGCAGTGGCGACGACGACATCAAGGAATTGCTACATAGGTCGATCACGAGGACTTTCCGTATTTTTCCTTCCTTTCCCACTTTTTCTCAACGTGTTATCAATCCGCCATTTTTTTATTTTTTCAATCCAATTAGCCTGAGGAAATCCGTATCCCGAAAAAATAAAAGAAAGGTTTCAATTGAAACAAATCGAAAACGCGTGTTTTCAGTTTGTCCATTTGAAGCAACGCCGAATAACCCGCTATTTTCCTTTTTTTTTCCAATTCAATTAACCTGTGAAAATCCGTATCCCGAAAAAAGAAAATAAAAATAAAACGTTTCCGATCGAAAAAGATCGAAAGCGTGCATTTTCAGTTTGTCGATTCGAAGCTATGCCAAAGAGAACGAAACCGAGGAAAGGGGGGGGGGGGGGATGGTTGGATCGACGTTAAAAAAATAAAAATTCAGAACTGCGTGGAACGAACGAGCAACAGCACGTTGAGCGATTATTAAAAAATTTGATGTATATTTTAAAGCTTAGTAAAAAGAAATCCATTATTTTTTGGAGTCAATCAATCAGAAAACTTTCGGGAAAGTTTGTTTAGTACGAAATACCAAATTTCTAACGTTGTGTAACCCGATCGGAATTATACAACGCGAAATACAGATAACCAGAGCCATTTATTGGTAAAGATCATCAATCAACCCAAACAAACCCAAACAAAATCATGGATTTCTTTTTACTACACCTAATATGTATATATTTTTTTCATTTTTTGATAGCTAATGAGATTGACGAAAAATAAAATAGCTTCGCATAAATAAAATGGTAAGATTCGGCGCACGCAGCGAAATCAGGAGTATCAAAATTGGGACGAACATTGACGAGCGAAAAAAAAAATTAAACAATAGATAATAATCGAATGAGAAATCGATCGATTTTCACAATCGTAAAATGAGCCAATGTCGCAAATACTTCGAGCGAAATATCGACGGTAGGACCAATTATAATTATTGGAAAAAACGATATAAAAAAAAAACAAACCCAAAACAATGTCGACGATTTATGCGAATGAAAATGAAGTATCCGAATCCTCGTTACTTAGCGATGGAAAAACAAATGGGCGTCCACATCGCTCTTTCATGGAAATTCGTGATCCCGGAAGTCCGTCAAAGCGGCGACGAGAGGACGAGTTTTGCGAAAATTTTGAAAAGATTCGCTCTTACGATGGGCATTTCTTTGGCAACGGAGCATGACGATTTTAATCGCCTTTCCGTACCGGAAGTTGGCCAGATCGTAAAAAGATTAACGTAAAAAAAAAAAAGAAAAACAATCGTTTGAAAAAAAAAGAGATCCCTCTTGTCCAAATCATTGCTGTATTCGCTCATATCATTATCGTAGCATCTATCTATAGTACATAAAACATAACACTAAAAGTTATTTCAATTCGAGTAAACCTATTCAATTTTTTCATTTTTTTTTTCCTTCTTTTCAAGATGATTTGTATGTATATATATATATTTATAGTAAATTATTGTATTTAAACGCACGCTTACGTCTAGCTGCATACGATTTTCCATCTGTATTCTTTCTTTTTCCTCCTTTTCGCGTCACTTCACATTTTTTTTTCCATTTTTTTTTATAATATATAATATAATATACTATGTCGCATATAAAAAACAATTACTTAGTTGTAGAGTACAAGATCGCTTCTTAGTTAAGTTCTTGTTTTTGTTGTTATTTTTGTTTTTTTTTTACCACCCATTTTTTCATCTTGCTTCTTTTCGATCTCCCTATCATTTATGTATAAACGTGGAGACCTCATCATCCCTTTATCGGGTTGTTTTTATTTTCGTGTTTCCTTTGTTTTTTGTTGTTGTTGTTGTTGTTTCGCTTCGTTTTATTTTTCGTGTGTACGTCGAAACTGTACGTGTTCCCGCGTTCCCTCTCACCGAGGGTTTCATGTGGGCGAAAAGTTTCGACGAGGAGGATCTCGTTGAGGATCCCGGAAAAGAACGTGACTGTTTTTGTTTCCTCTTTTTATTTTTCTTTTTTTTTTTTCTTAACGCACTCGACTTCTCGGGTTTCGCAAAAATTCGATGTCTCGCCTACTGAAAAATTCCGACTAGCAAATCCGCTCGAAATTCGCGTACCTTTCTGCTTAATTTTTTGTCTTTCATTTTTTTTTTTTTTTCGTTTTTATTGCACATCGAGAGAAGTGAGAACGACAAACGAAAAATATTCGGAAAGGATCGCGATTGCTTCGCGATGGAAATTCAGTGACACGGGAATAACGGTTTTCCGGCACTTTTCTTATCGATCGACGTTGTCGATACGATTATATTTTTTCGTACGAAATTTTTCCCCGAGATCGATACGAATTTGAAGCGAATAAATGCAGCGCATTTGGTACGTAACGAGCGACGCGCGCAGCTGGGAAAGGCACGCTCGTGATAAACGTTCGTCACTCTTCGTTATTCCATCCTCATGTTTTCACAAAATTTACACAAAATTTTCGAGATTCGTTCAATTCGCAGAGTGACGATTCGAGATCGCGATCCGCCGAAAAAATCACGGTTCAACGAATTGCTCAGCTCCGGAACGGGTCCGTTCCGTGGCACTGATTCCTCGACGAATCAAAAAAAAAAAAAATGTCGCGATGTTTGTTGCGCGCATGACTGTTCTCACTTCGGAAAAATTCGTCGTATCAACAACTGTCTTATTGCAGGCGTACACGAAAAATCTAAGCATCACAAATCTCGATAACGAGGCTATCAAAGATTTAAAAAAAAAACCAAAATACGAGAAGACGTCCGAATATAGTGTAACGGATACAAAAAAAAAAGATAGGGGAAAACCGAAGTTTCGAGCGAGAGAGAACGAAGGAACAGCGTAAGTTACCGTAAACAAAAAAAAAGAAGAAACGTATTCCTCCAAACACTCTTTCATCGTGATCGAAAATTCAAGGGAAGAAACAAAAAAGCTCGTCTCGTCTTTCTCATCCCATTTTGTCCTTCGTGTCTTTCTCGATCTTGCGACTGGCAGGTCTGAGCGTTTTTTTTTCTTTTGCCCGTTGTGTCGTGTGTAACTTTGCGTTCTTGTTTTCTTTCATTCTTTTTCTTTTCGTTTGCGTTCTTTGTGGTGTGAGATCGATCCGAGTAATATCACCGACAAAATATCGTGTTTGTTTTTTTTATCGTGTTTCCTTTATCCCATTTTCTTTGTTTTTTTTGATTTTTGTTTTTTCCACTAGCTGAAGATGGAGTCTACATCGTGACGTTGCTGGCTCAATTGAATCATCTGCTCCACGTTCCGTCTCCGTATCCTAGAAGATCCTCCCATTGAAATATTTTCGTCTCACACTGTGAATTAATCTAATTTAGACTCGATCTAATTAAATACCGCGTTTCAGATTTACAGCAACAACTGTCGAGACGATAGAGCCGGAGAGAGAGAGAGAGAGAGAGAGAGAGAGAAAGATGGGTATATAGTAGGAGGAAAGAGAGAGAGATGATGGCGAAGGAAAACAATTTGAAAAATCGATAAATTTAAAAACTTCATTGAAAAATCGATGATTTTAGTAGCTTCATTGAAAAATCGATGTTTTTAGTAGCTTCACTGAAAAATCGATGATTTCAGTAGCTTCATTAAAAAATCGATGATTTTAGTAGCTTCATTTAAAAATCGATGATTTTAGTAGCTTCATTGAAAAATCGATTATTCTAGTAGCTTCTTCGAAAAATCGATGATTTTAGTAGCTTTATTTAAAAATCGATGATTTTAGTAGCTTCATTGAAAAATCGAAGATTTTAGTAGCTTCATTGAAAAATCGATGATTTTAGTAGCTTCATTGAAAAATCGATGATTTTAGTAGCTTCATTTAAAAATCGAAGATTTTAGTAGCTTCATTTAAAAATCGATGATTTTAGTAGCTTCATTTGAAAATCGATGATTTTAGTAGCTTCATTGAAAAATCGATGATTCTAGTAGCTTCTTCGAAAAATCGATGATTCTAGTAAACTCTTCCCCACCGTAAAAAAAAAACGTTCATAATCGTGCGAACCCAAATTAACAACTTCTACAAAGTGTCGCCCGAGTAACGTTCGGAAATCTGAGCGATGTTTAGCGATCTTTGAGTTCTGTCGTAAAAGTCTTCGGATTTTTGAAATCGGCATTCCGAGATAAGCGATAAAAAAGTATCCTGTCGTTTTCTTTCTAACAAGAACGACAGGAGAATATTCTTTTTATTAGATTTAGGTGAGGAAGAGCCGAAATTTTCTGGAAAGACTAAAATTATCGATTTGTTTGACCATCGTGATAGAAAACTTTATTATCGACGGTGTTTACGAGAGTTTACGTCTCGAAAGAAAAAAAAAACAATTCTACGCACTCGGACGGGACCTTTTAGTACAGATCGTTACGGATTTTTTCGTTTTGTTTCTTTTTTTTTTTGTTAATTTGTTATTTTTTGCATTTTTCAGTCGATACGAATATATCGAGAGTTTATTAAACGAGAATGCGTGAAAAATGTTCGTTTCTCATTTCCAGGAGACAATTATGGCTCTAGAGATCGTTGGAACGGCTGCCAAATTGTGGGATCCACAACACGTTTTTTTTTTCGTTTTTTCGTTTTTTTCGTTTTTTGCGCGAACGTTTCGGCGTTGGTTTCTCCGTTTTGTTTTTCTCTTTCTTTCTTTCTTTCTTTTTATTTAGCAAAGTGGCATCAAGAATGAATATTCGTTGCTGGTCGAGTCCATCGATTGTCAGGCACTTTCCCCGGGATAAATACGAGAGCACTCACCACACTCGGGCAGGTAGAAGGGGCGCTCGTGGCAGCAGAGGTAGGCACCGTCAATATTGAATAATATTGTCCACAACGGCAAAGCCGCAAGCACCGAGACCGGCGCTCGACATTAAACGGACTAATTCACGGGCGTGTGACACCGCCACTTCCAGTGGTGGTCTTCGAGGAAGATTGCTCGATTCTGAAAACCGTCGAAACTTCATTGCAAAAATCATATACACCAAAGCGAAACGATACAAAAATTTTTCGTATTTTTTTCAATATTTCTAAAAGTTCCATATTAGGGATTCAATTGAGGCATATCAGGAAATCAATTAAGAATTTGTACGGACCGAGTTCAGCTTTTAAGCTGATTGTACCTTTTTTAGACGATTTACACTCTTTTTTGCATTTTTGTCATCAATTTTTTGGAAACGACAAAAATGCATTCCGAAGAGCTGTCAAAAATATTTTTGTTTGGGAATTTATTGAATTCTAAATATATTTCAGAAATCACTATTTTTCGTTGCAAAACATTTTTTTGTAGCAATTTTTTTTGTTGAGAATATTATTTCTTTTTTATTTTGAAACGAGATGGGTCGTTTATTTTTAACGGTTCAGAATTTTCACTCGATAAATCGTGATTATTAAATTACATTACGATTGTTTTTTTTCTGTTCTGTTAGATTCGTCGTAGGTTCGTAAGTCATGTACACGATGCGAAAAGTTTACTTTCAACTTTGGTCAGATTTTGTTGGGATCGATCTTTTAGAAAAACCTTCAAAAACGTTGATATTTTGTTTTACCTGTCTATAAGCATGTATACTAAAATAAAATTGATTTTTTATTTTTTACGTTGAAAAATATCGATTTTCTTTTTTGTCCTTTTAAAAAAATTGGTTTGAAGAGTAAAGAGAAGGAGGGGGAAAGCAAATACATCCCAAAAATGGATTTTTAATTTTTTACGTTGAAAAATATCGATCTTCTTTTTTGTCCTTTTTAAAAAATTGGTTTGAAGAGTAAAGAGGAGGAGGGGGAAAGCAAATAGATACCAAAAATGGATTTTTAATTTTTTACGTTGAAAAATATCGATTTTCTTTTTTGTTCTTTTCAAAAATTGGTTTGAAAAGTAGAAAAGGAGGGGGAAGATGGAAAAGAGGAAAATCAAATACATACCAAGTATCGCGGAGTTGAGCCTCCCGCAGACAGTTTCCCTCTGCTGCGGATCTAACTGCCAGCCAACCGGTGAATTCCAGGGATTCGAATAAGCGAGTAAACTAAAAGCGTCTTGGAGCATTTTTTTGTTTGCCTCGTTCTTTCCGTGTTGCTGCCGGAGATGTATCGACTGGGAATATAATTGCCTCCCGAATTCCAGCATTTTTTCGATCGCCTGTTTGTTACCGCCGCACAATTGTTTTTTGCTACACTTGGCGCTTGTAGCCTCATTATTAACGCTGCAATTGCCGTTCTGCTGCTGCTGTTGTTGATTTTGATTGGCACTGTCGATCTCTGCGATTCAAAGAAATTGAACAAATGTTTGGGTTCGTTCAAACTTCACGGAAAATGTTAAGCTCAATTTTTTCAATCCACATAATGGCTTTTCACTTTTGCAATAGCGACTATTCAAATTGAAATTTTCGGACACAAATTTGAGAAGCACCAATTCGAAATATTGTCGCAAACTGGACATTCCAAAAAAATGTTTTTCATATTTCGTTATTTCGTAGCTTGGCGCATAAATTTTCGCGAAATTTCGGAAACGAAGATGTTGTTTCGCGAATATTTTGAGGAACCAATACGAAATTTGCGAAAAAGTTCATCTTTTATCAAAAGTTCGTCTTTTATCAAATCGATTTCAAAGCCGTGTTATTATTTTCTGGGACTCTTACGATGTTGAAACTCGAATCGTCGGAACGTAACGAAAATCGGTTTTCTATTTCCGACATCGTCGAAGATTTTTTATTGGTAACTATTGCGTTCGATTTCTGCTGGGGATATATCGACTGGTTGGATCGATTTTCGTAGATTGAACTCGTCACTTGGTCAATTATCGATACTTACGTGGTAACAATGACGCATTGACAATTACGTATCGACAATTGAGTATTGACAATTACGTATTTACAATTATGTATCGACAATTGAATATTGACAAATACGTATTGCCAATTGAGTATTGACAATTACGTATTTACAATTATGTATGGACACTTGAATATTGACAAATACGTATTGCCAATTGAGTATTGACAATTACGTATTTACAAATACGTATCGACAATTGAGTAGTGACAAATACGTATTAGGAATTCTGTATTGACAATTCTGTATTGACAATTGAGTATTGAGAATTACGTATTAACATATCTGTATTGACAATTCTGTATTGACAATTGAGTATTGACAATTACGTATTTACAAAAACGTAACGACAATTGAGTATTGACAAATACGTATTGCGAATCGAGTATTGACAATTCCGTATTGACAATTCTGTATTGAGAATTACGTATTTACAAAAACGTATCGACAATTGAGTATTGACAAATACGTATTGCGAATTGAATATTGACAATTCCGTATTGAGAATTCTGTATTGAGAATTCCGTATTGACAATTCTGTATTGAGAATTCCGTATTGACAATTCTGTATTGAGAATTCCGTATTGACAATACTGTATTGAGAATTCCGTATTGACAATTCTGTATCGACAATTGAGTATTGCGAATTCCGTACTGACAATTGAGTATTGAAAATTCCGTACTGACAATTATGAATTGGGGATTGACAATTGAAAAATCCGTATTGCCAATTGAGTATTGACAATTACGTATTTACAAATACGTATCGACAATTGAGTATTGACAAATATTTATTGGGAATTGAGTATTGACAATTTCGTATTGACAGTTCTGTATTGACAACTGAGTATTGAAAATTCCGTATTGACAATTGCGTATCTCCAATTGACAATTGACAAATACGCATTGGTAATTGAGTATTAACAAATGCGTATTGGGAATTGAGTATTGACAATTACGTATTGGGGATAAAGTATTGACAATTCGGTTTTGACAATTGAGTATTGACGAAAAGTGACGTACGTTACGTTCCAACGAAAAGGACTTCCATCATAAAAATGTTCAACTCAAAAACAGATTTAAAAGGTTTCGACTAGTGGGAATTCGATGTTCGGATGATACGAAGATTTAGTAAAATAAGAGAAGAACTGACCCATGTCAACGTCCTCGCCGTTCTGACACTTGAAACCGTTTGAGCTTGGATTACCGTTCTGATAACCATTAGTGTTGCCCTTAACGCCGTTAATCGTTGGGTTCGTACTATCCTCCATATCGACGTCCTCCTCGATTTGTCCGTTGATAAATTGTTGTTCAACGCTACCGGCACCGTTGATCGTGTTGTTGAAGTTCATCTCGTCGATGTTCCCGTTCGAGGACGCTTTCGTGTACGCCTTCGTCGATTGTATAACGCTCGTTTGATTGTCGTTCGTACTTTGGCAAACCTCGGAATCACTTCCGTTTACCATCTCGACGAATTGTCGACACTTCAGTGCGAACATCAGGTTCGAATCGCGCTCGAGAAGACCGGGATATAATCGACTCGTTAGCTCTATCGCTTCGCCCATTCGTCCGGCAAGTACGAGCTTCAAAATTCCTGTAATTCAAATAGGTTCACGTGTCGAAGCGCAAGATAATACGCGATTGAACTTCCTCATTAAAAAGACATTTTTTTTGTATACTGTAATACAGCAATTCAGAATTAAATCCGCGAAAAATCAGCACACTTTACCGAGTAAATACGACAGTTATTAATTCATTGAATCAAGGCATTAAAACACACAAAATTTTGGAAATACGTGTAAATCGATCTTTGGAACGGAAATATTAATAGTTTGCGATTAAATAAAAATTACACAAAAAGCGGAAAATATCAAAAAAAAAAAAAAACTGTCGCAATGTCATCTGTTTTATAAAAAAATATAGACTACCGGACATTTCAAGCAGAATTGTCGACAAAATGGTGGAAGTTCCTAATAGCTACGAAACCCTAAAAAGCAAAGTGAAAAGTACATTTTTTCAACGTCGAAAATTCGTCGTAGCTGAAAAGAGGAATAGAGGAGGGTGGAAAATCACGCGGAAGTTTTAAAAATACGATAAATTGAGGAAGAGGAGAGGAGAGGATTTTCCATGCGACGATGAGAAGAGAATTTTTTAATGAACCTACTTTGTCTATTCTTAATGGAGTTAAGGTCTTCATCGAAGGTCTGTCCAGTACTGCTGGCGAACGCTTCGGCAGTGGCGCAGTAGCCGTGATGGACGAGATACGTGGAGACCATTCTGTCGAATTTCGTAGCATGAGTTATTCGTTTTTATCGATAATTCGTTAATACACAGACACATTCATAACCGCGGTTAAGAAGGAGCCCCAAGCCCTTCCCGGTCGTCTGTTGATCAGGATAATAATTATCCACGGATTTCCTAAACGGCTCTTCGGAATTTCACCAAATTTGACTGGATAATGTCAAATTGATAGAGGAACGTCCGTCTTCTTTTTAAATTTCTCAAATCGAAAAAGAAAATTACAGATTCTCTACTAACATATGGATGTCGTGGTGGAAATAATGTAAAATAGAGAGTTAGCCATATTCAAAACACATATTTCTGGAAATCCGTGGGAAACAATAATTTTTAGGTTTTCGTTTACGATTTCGAAAAAATATCGTCCATTTGTGACATTTAGTTACCGCGAATACCGGCACGGTGCACGTCTTGAAATTTCCTATGTCTAGGGAAGACCGGGGACAAAAGTAACAGTTTGTACTCAATGCCTGATTTTTCGTCAATTATATCTAACATTTGGAAAAAAAAAATATAGCTGTATTAAACTTTTGTTTAGGGTCTAAAAATGCGCGGGGGGCAATGTGAGCTGACAACCAACGATCGCACGCGTCGTTATTAAAGAAGAAACACGAACTTTGATTGACCAGAAGGTTCAAAATTCCGACCTTTCCTTCCGAAAGTTTCCTAAAGGTCATGTCAGCAAAAGCACAAAACATGTTTGGGTTTTTTTGTGTTCTTTAGTTTGATTTAAAATCCTTGATTTTAAACAAACCCAAACCCAAAAATTTCCCAAATTTGTAGTTTCGGAATATTTAAATTTGGGATTTTGAGCTTTTTGGTCATTCGAAGTTCATTCGAAGTGGCTTTCTTTCGTTTCCGGTTTATTCGAAGATCATTCGAAGTGGGTTTCCAAACCCACTACTGCGCGTCGCTATGGCTATTGGACAAAGCTACAGAACGTTTGTTACTTTCGACCCGCCGTTACTTTTGTCCCCAGTCTCCCCTACGTATTCATAGACAAAGTCCGTCAGGGCTTTCCGGAAGCTAGTGACAATGTTGCCTCGCGGTATAAAGCCGTAGCTCGGGCTAATTCTGTTTTACCAGGCGACCCAAGTTTACATCCAAGTTTTGTCGCGATCACGGCTCCGTCTCAACCCAAACAAACCCAAAGTGCGTTCATACTTTCCAGTGAAAAGAGCGCAATGAAAAAGCGTCCTTTTCACGGGATAACCTCAAATTTTTACATACTTGTGGAGTACAGCTTGCCACTGTCCCTGTCCGTGATCAGGTGTCGGATAATTAATAATCTGCAACCTCGTTCGCACTCGTAACTCGTTTATCATATCACCGATATCAAAGACGAAAGGTGCCTGACCGAAATTGGCATCGACCATTTCGCCAGGTGTTTGGAGACCCACGGTCGGATACAGATTCGGCTGGAACGTTAAACAAAATGGAACTTTCAATTTTCGTCACTTACGTTCTCGTCCGGAAGTATACGGGTATCACGAAAAAAAAAAAAAAACATCGAAGTACCGATCCAACAACGTTGAAACAACGATATAGCTTGGTATTCGTTTATTCGAACTGTGAGTTGATGGAACCTTGATGGAAACGGGCAGATTGCGCGGTTTGGGAATGCGAGAAAACAATTTAGCTCGGTATCGACTTTGGAAAAACTCATTACGAGGCTTCAGAATGCTCCAGTCGAAATTTCAAAGTCGCGAAGCATATATATACCGGATACGAAGCCAAAGGATGATGGGCAAATAAGTATGGAATCTGGTATCTGCACGAATCGAAATAAATAATACATCTTTAAAAAAGTATTTTTCTACAAAATAAGAATAACTGATGTGCTAGTCCTGATTCACTGTTCAACTAGAGTAATCCTGCCTTGAACATTATTTAATTTTCATTTTTATTAGAACTGAGAATTGTCATTAGAACCATGAATTTTATATTTTCCGAAGAGTATAGTTCGAAACGGACAACTTGTACGAGTTGGTCGTCAGAGTACTTTTTTGTTCACATGAATAGGGCTATCCAACGATATATGATTCATCTTGATTGAACACAAGTGACAACCGATACCAAAATGCTCATCATCCTTTCAAGTCTCGTAATAACGCAAAGCTAATTAATCAAAATCTGATAAAAATCACATTTTAACGTGTTTTTTATTTTTTTATTTTATTATTATTTTACGTAAATCTCTCAGTAGAGAGCTTCGTTTAAAACATTTTTTTTCAGCCTGTTCGAATTGAGGACAGAATTCCATTTTTTACTTTCGATTTTGAGGAAAGAATAAATAAAGCGTTTACCGGCAAGTCTGTGAAGGCAATGCCAAGATGATGGCCGTTCTTCGTGTAAAATGCTGTATTATCAACGAGATTGACACCACAGCCGATAACGTCCCCGGTTGTGAAGGTCGGCCCGTAAGGCTGTCCCGTTCCGGATGAACAAAAGCTGTGACCGTCATCACCGTGATAACCGTAAGAGTGCTTGTCCCATCCTGGAAGTCTGTTGACGTTTACCCCGTGAGCCGAGAGCCCTATTCCCATGTAACCGTCCCGTCCTTTGCTCACTATCTTCACCTCGAAATAATACAGGCCACACGCGGCCGGTATGGAGTGCGTTGTGCGAACACTGGCAGCGTCTTTGTGTGTCTTTCCGTAACCTTCGTTAAAACGAACAAAAAAAACGACCGTCAATCTTCATCGAAAAAGTTGAGACACTTTAAAAGCTTATTATGGAATTTTTATAATAAATAATATTATGTAAGTTTTATAATAAATAATAAATTATAATAAAGACAAATCCGGGTGGAATAGGAAATCTTGAATTGACCAGAAGGCTCAAAATTCCGAATTTTAATATTACGAAATTACAAATTTCGTAAAGCTCGTGCCAGCAAAGGTTTTACGAAATTTTGTAGTTTTGGAATATTAAAGTTTGTTTTCTTTTTAAAATTTGTTAATTAAATCGAAATTCATTTATTAATTATTCAAGTAAATTAAATTAATTATTTTATTAATTGTTCAATTTAATTGAACCAATTGGTTTATTAATTATTTTGTTTTATTTCGTCGAATTATTAATAAATTTAATTCAAATTAAAACTCATGCCAGCAGAAGCTTTGCAAAATTTGTAGTTTCGGAATATTAACATTCGGAATTTTGGGCTTTCTGGTCAATCGAAGTTCGAGTTTCCTACGATAACCCACAGCGGTTATTTAAATAATTATACGTATGGATTAATTACCATAGCAGAACGTTGGAAAAGAAGAAAATTCTTTTTTAATTTTCAATTTTTATTATCAACATTTGGATAACTCGAAGCAGATTTTGTCGATTTGGCTTAAAAATTGGTATAATTCTAAAAACTCGTTTTGATAATATACGTTACCTTAATTCGACAAAATAATTATTATTAATCGTATTACATCATTTTATTTACTTTTATTTATTTTATTTACTCATCATATATATATTTTTTATTAACTTATTTCCAACTCTCATATTGCGTACTGAAAACCAATTTTAACAAAAATCGATTTTTTTTAAATCCCGTTCAGCGATCTCGTGAAATAACAAAAAAAATTTCGCGATATAATTACAAACGTGCCTTTCGATTCCAACAGATTACCGGGCCCGAAAAAAAGTATTTCAGTAATCTATATTTGAAAAAGAAAAGGCACCGTTCGAAACAATTTTTGTTTACGTTTCACGAGATGCGCACGATGTAAATAATTGTCGAATAAAATATCAATCAA
Source organism: Ophioninae sp. B BG-2022a (assembly GCA_030522765.1). Classification (NCBI taxonomy): domain Eukaryota; kingdom Metazoa; phylum Arthropoda; class Insecta; order Hymenoptera; family Ichneumonidae; species Ophioninae sp. B BG-2022a. The sequence continues at coordinate 18,549 of JAPYZJ010001888.1, forward strand.
ATATTTCCTTTTTGTGTTTTTTGTTCTTTTTTTTAAAAAAAATTTTTTTAATTGAACGACGATGCGCACAACGCAGTCATTTGTAGCGGATCGTTGATACGGTTTGTAGGATAGTCGAAGGGCAGCGTCGAATGCAAATGAGGCAGAGATATTGCTTAGCCGATCAAAGGCGCGTTTCCTCCGCTTTGCCCCAAGTTTTACGGTTCTCTATCGACGAGCCTCGTGCACTGGTCGTAATATTCGGCCCAGATGTGTATTCAGGCATTTCCCGATCTATATATAATTAACATCCGGTTCAATGTATTTCGATCCACTGACAATAAAATCTCAACCAGCGGGTCAGTGATTCTTTTATCTCGTTGCGTCACTTTTTCCATATGACTTTTTCCGAATCGGAAAAGTCTCGCAATTTTGCAAATCTGCAGATTTTAAAAAAAGCTATGTAATATTGAAGAACCATTTTTTTTGTCACTTCTAACAGTGTGTGTGCGTGCGTTGATATCGTTTTAATTTTAAAGGGGTATTTAAGTGTGTATTATTTTTTTTATTCAATTTTTTTATTTTTAATATAATAAAAGAGGGGAAATTATAGTTACGATTTTACATCAGTATTATATTCTGAAATGCTTATTTTATAAATATCCCCACTCTTCATCACCAATTTAGGTGCTAAAATGCATTAAAAATTCCCTATTTTGTCGTTTCCTGAAATTTCAAAATCCCATAAATTATGAAAATAATACAAAAATCTCCGTCTCTCCGGACTCAAATTTACTAATGACGACCTACGAAAGACCCTCATTAAAAAAAACAAATCTGGCCCCAAAATTTCTGAGGTGCCCCACATCTGGATAATTACCCGAAATTTTGAATGAAAGTGAAAAAATCGAAAATTCGATATCTCTCTAACCACCGGTGTATTTTCCACGTACTTCAAGGCGAATTATTGAATGATTACTTTTAGCCAAACGAACAACAACCGGAAGTAAGCCTTTCGGCCAAATTTTTAGCACTTGCTGAAAAAATTTGAAGATTTTTTTGGTTTTTTTTTTTAATCATTTTCAGGAGATTAAGAAAAAAAAAAGAGATGGACGCGCTGAGAATTGAGCGAAGTTGCGTGCGAGCGATTTAGTGATGTCGCATCGATGAGGGGCGCTGGGTGACCCAGTAACCTACTACCTTGCCAATATTCCTCTCTCTCTCTCTCTCTCTCTCTCTGCATAGGAGGACACAGCAGCTTTGCGAAATCTCAAATCACCTGGTGTACATCACCTTAATCACTATACGCGTCGAGACTTTTCGCAGAGCTCGGATCGCAATCGACGAGTGAAAGCAGATATTATTTTCTTTCTTAAAAAAAAAAACAAAAAACAAAAACAAAAAAAACAGAACTGTACTATAAAAAAAAACGAAAACTTAAAAAAAAACGAGAAATATACTTGGGAAAATTGGCCGAGTTCGTCGATAATCAATATCAATATATTAGGTGTAGTAAAAAGAAATCCATGATTTTCCCAAAAAATAGCTTTAGTTTTGTTATTGGTTGACTCCGGAAAATAAAGGATTTCTTTTTACTACACCTAATATTTCGTTCGATATAATTGTGGAATTTTGATCAACTGATAGTGTCGAATTCAACGAAACGTCATGGATCTTCGAAATTCAACGAAAATTGTTTTTACTATTTTTATTTACTCAGTCGTTTTTCTATACAGTGAAACTTCGTTTATATATCGAATTTTTCCAATCCCTGATGATTGCATTCGTAAAGATAGAAAATTAACGTCTACGTTGTATTTAACCCAAACGAACCCAAACAAACACTTATCACTTATAAGCCATATTTAATGCATCCCTTGACAAGTATTCAACTGACGATTCATCGTAAAATCATTTTTTCGCATATTTCAGTGGTTATTTTCGAATTGTGTTTTAAAAAAGTACAAAATTATTTTCGAAACTGGTCGACTGATTCTCGTACCGGAAATATGGGTTTTTTTAATATAAATTGACAAAGTGGATTAAGTTATTTTTTTTTCGAAATAAATTTTATCATTGCTCACGTTTGAACAATTTTTTGAACGTTTTCCTTTTTTTTTTGATCGTTCTTTTGCACGGCGGCATTTTTTTCAAAATTAACTGCGAAATGGAAATACCATTGAGGCAAACCCAATTTCCATCGGAATCACACTCGTTTCACAGGATTTATCGTGATTATGTATTCAGTTATTCAGATTAATGGGATTACGTATGAATAAGGGCAAATTGCAGGAAAATTTGTCAATCTCCTAACCATGACTGGTAACGAGGAAAGAATATTATTCGTCAGCGTCGAGCCCGAAAATAGACCAGAAAGTGACTTTATGTACACTCAGTGACAGAAGTGCTGGCGTTATCGACTTTCTTATCGAATACTCCATTCCTCTCCTTCTCCTTCCCCTCCCCCTTCGGTTTTGCCCTCACGAGCTCTCTTCCTGCAAAATCTCAAACTCTGCGATAAACACGAAAGCACGCTCGGAACAACTAACATTTCTTCATTGCGGAATTCGATTGATACGATTTTGAAACCAAACGAAAAGTAGCTAAAAATACTTAAATGTTGCAGCTATTGCAACCTGACGAAAAAAAATAAATATCAAAAACTCCGAACGATTGGACTTTTTTTTCGTTGCAAATAAAGGGTAAAATATTGTTCGAAAAAAACACGATTTTTCAAAGTATCGTTTGAAAACAACGTATTGTGAAAAAAAAATGTATAATAAATAAAATGATTAAAAACGAACGTATAATTAAAAATTTGAATAAATTAATATATAATTAAAATGAATTTATATATAATAAATAAACTAAAACTAATACATAATAAAAATGAATAAAAATGAAAAAATAATTTTGAAAATTAGTATATAATAACAAAAACAAATATACGTATATAGAATAATTAAAACGACACGGAAATTAAGCCCGAAAATTTGGGCGATTTAACCCAGCTTTTCTTCCATTATATTCCTTCGAACGATTCTAAAAATTTATTATCGTTCGAATGGTTAATATTGAAAAGTGAGAGAACAAAAATAATGGAACATCTTTTGGATAAACACGAGGCTCCAGATGGCATTGAGACTTCTCGAACGTGTCCAAGGTTTGCGTGGCGTTATGAACGCATATTAAATGGCTCGATGGCGATCGTGTCTTGGTTGCATTATATATCGTGTCTTGATGCGAGTTGCATATCGCTCGGGCATATTTGCGGACCTCGAACGTCCGCACTTCTATTATTACATCCTTGGGTTGCTTGGGCTTGGCTACATGCAAAATCGTACGATTTTAATGCTTATTTCCTTTTGAATATTGAAAGACAAAAAAAAATTTTTAAAACAAATTTTTTAAACGATCTTTCCTTGATTTTCATTTTCTCGAAATCGAAGAAAATGTTTTCTCAACCGGACGAGCGCCGATGCAGAAGAATCGCGCCGTTAGGTGCCACATGGAAAACTCGTGCATCCGAGAGGTGAAAGTAATGCTCGTCCAAGTTTCTCAACGGAGACTTTTCAACGCTTATGAGCGCATAATTGCGAAAATGAAATATATTAAACAAAAAAACAGATGGAAACGTGAACGATTGCCATCTCGCTTTTGCTCGACTTTCGACGTGCTCGTTTCGTCAAACAGAAAATTTTTGAAAATTAAATGTAAGTTTTTTGAAAATTTGATCTTCTGAGATTAAAAACTATTTCTTTATTTGACTCGATTCCATTTTCCGTTCGTGCCGAGTTACTCTCCCGGGCCATTCATACGAAAGTATTTCCTGTTTTTTTTTTTCTCATTTTCTTTTTTCAGGAATGTGCATTTTTGTGGATTTTTAAAATTGTTTTGTATTAATTGTAAATTGTGTATAAAATGTGTGAATATATGAATATATAAATATATTCAAAATAAATATGTGAGAATATGAATACATGAAAAATAAATAAATATATATATATATATTAAAATGATAAACTCTTTAATATTTTTTTATATTATTCTTCGGTAGATATTTTTGGCTCTCAAAAAAAAAATCCTCACCAGAAGTCGAAATGGCACCAAGAATTCCGATAGTCGAACAACGATAAAAAAATGGTCGATTCCAGGAGATATCAAATTACGTTTTAATGTTCGATTGCATTTGCATACGATATAATTCGAACGACAGAATTTCCATTTCGATGAAAAAAAAAATGCTTTTGCATTTGAGTTCAATTTCAAAGAATTTCAACGAAAGTAAAAGCTGTTCTATTCTACAACGGAAGTTCGAGAAAAAATTGATATTTGAAAAAAAAATGAAAAAAAATCGTCATTTTGTCATTCAGGTGAAATTTTGTTTAGGTTTGGTTGATTGGGCCTCGCGAAACCACGATTCGTGTTTCTCCGACGATCTACTTTATCGACGGGGATAAAATATATAAAAATCTGCCGACAGAAATTTGCCGATATCGGAGATACTCGAATGGAAGTCTGGGGCATGTGTACGTGTGACGGACTCTGGCAAGGTTCTTGGCTCTCGTTGCGATACCGCATGGCGAATCGATCGTCCGAGCGTGGGCTCGAGCCTCGAGAAGTAACGATTCGTCCATGATGGCCCTAGCTGCAACTGCAGAGACCAACAAAACTCCAATTACCTGCGAACGAATCAATATTGTTTTTTTTTTTTCAAAGCAAAGACAAGTTTCGTAATGATTGACACATCGTCGCGCTCTCTTACAATTATCAAATTATTTCATGGTTTCGAAAATCACGTCGCGATTTTATATTTTTCACACTTATTTCCCAAAAAGGAAAAACAAATCTGACTTCGGTAAAAACAAAACAATATTGCCACATGTAATTCGGACGAAAAATAAAAATTACACGATTTAATATAGACGTCGAGTACGAGTAGAAAAAATTGAGCTTCGAAACCAGCAATATTTTATTGTCGAATATCAGTTTTTTGAATTGAAGAATTGCCCATTTTTAAAAACACTATTTTATTGTCGAATATCAGTTTTTTTTTAATTGAAGAATTGCCCATTTTTAAAAACACTATTTTATTGTCGAATATCAGTTTTTTAAATTGAAGAATTGCTCATTTTTAAAAACAGTATTTTATTGTATATTTTTTTAAACGCAGTTCTTTTGTTATATCTAATCGAGAGTTACAAATTCTTTATTAGAAAAAAAAAGAAATCTTTGTAAAGATTTTATTCATCTTTATTATTATTATTATTACTAATACTTAATTAGTAATAATAGTATCACCAATTACTATTACTAGTATTATTACTAATTACTTAATTTAATTATTGTATTTGATCAATTTATTTGATTAAGATTTCATTTATGGTATTTATTATCATTATTATTATTACTATGATTTTATTAATCCTCAATCTATATCAAGATTAAAAAATAAACTTTAGCAGTTTTTATTTAGTTCGCCCATTTTTAAAACTGCAACATTATTGTCCTACCTTATCGAGAGTAACAAATACTTTATTAAAAACAAAATGTTTATCAAGATTCCTTCGTTAATAAAAGATTTGCAACTCTCTATAAAAAAAAACAATAAAATAGCTTTAACCTAGACAAATTTAAGAATAATTTGTTTATTTCTATGCAAAGATTCGTTTCGTATCAGACCGATAAAATTTACAAAAATTACTCGAATGTATCTTAAACGTTATCGTTGCGTGTAGAAACAACGAGACCGCGAGATAACATTGAAAATAATACTATAGTCCTAATGGAGAGAGAAGAAAAAAAATGGCAATAACGAATAATCCGTTAGATCGCAACGAGGCAAACTTCAACACCATAGAAAGTTGGTGATTTTTGTTGGATGTGCCAGAGCTCGAGATTCATCGCGGCGAAGCGGCAATAACGATGGAATTAATAACAACAATAATAATAACAATAATAACAATCGTCACGAGTATTTGACCGAGTACGATACGTCTCTGTAATTATTGACACGAGGAAACGAGCAATTGTTTGGTCGAGCGTTATTTTTCACGCTGCAACGATCGCGAAACGAACAGTAATTCCTCCTTTTTTTTTTTCTTCTTTTTTTTTTTGTTTTCGTTTTCAGTGGCCTTTTGCAACAAATACCGATCCTGCCTTCGTACCCCGAGTACGACGAGACTCTCCCGCGAGCTCGCCGCACGATGCACTCTCTCAACTCGAAGACGAGCAACGTGAATAATGCAACAACGAAATTTACCTTCTGCCTGAAAACGGAGAAGGAAGAGCCCGTGCAAGAGTGCTAATAAAATCGTTCGAATACTCGTATTTTTTTATTATTTTTTATTTCGTCAGATCTGAGTTGGTCTTAATCAAATTTTGCTGCACGTTGCCTCAATTTTACCTCTCAAATGGCTGAATTTTTTAACGTTGTAAGTAATTTTATAGTGTAATTTTTAGAAGGATATTGAATTTTGCATCGTTAAATTTTTATGTACTCGAAAAAATTTTATACGTAACTTTTTGGTTGTAAAAATTATCTTTTTAAAAGCTTCAATTTTTTATTTTCTATTTGTGATAATAGAAAGTATTTTTTTTATTTTCCAGCACGCTAAGTAAAATTCTGTTTTTATGTAAATTTAGTTTTCCGTATAAATTTTTGTTTACTTTTTAGTTTTTAAGTGATTCTTTTAAATTTATTTTTTTTTTTAACGGTGGTCACGTGTTGTCATTTTTTTTTGCATGTTTGCCAAATTTCATAGCTTCAAGTGGTAGGAGAGTTGGTGACATATCGATTTTCCGTTTGCATCTCCGAGAAAACTGTAAAAATGTAAAACCAAACAAACCCAAACAAAGTCTTATTAATACGGCAAGAATATCCTATTTTTATGCCATTCCAACGAAGTTACAATAAAACAACAAATAAATTTCTTTTAAATTAAAATTATACTTCTTTTTCTTTTTTTTTTACGTAATCTAACATACAAAAAAAACTTAAACATTTTTCAATAATGTCGTCAGAGATTCAAGACCTCAGTTCTGAATTTGTATTATTCCTGAAGCGATAATTAAATTAATCGTTATTGTTATTGTTACTAAAGAAATAATAGCAATAAATTGTTAATATTGCCTCAAGAAATTTGTTATAAAACTTCGTTAATATATATATATACCTAATCACGGAATTGTATTATTATATCGTCTCGAAACAAAAATGCATTACTCGAGGTAAATGTTTTGAGCCTCGAAATCATCGAAGATAAATAACGAGGCTCCGAGACTATTTCTGAATTGAAAACGCAACGTAAACGATAACTAAGGTTATTTGAGACAAAACTTGATTTTTGAGGAATAAAAACAGAATTATGAAAAATATATATATATATATTTTTTCATAATTCTGTTTTAATGAAAAAAAATGTTAATAATGAAAAATATATATATATATATTTTTTTTCATAATTCTGTTTTTATTCCTCAAAAATCAATTTTTGTCTCAAATAACCTTAGTTTTCGTTTGCGTTGCGTTTTCAATTCAGAAATAGTCTCGGAGCCTCGTTATTTAATCTTCGATGATTTCGAAGCTCAAAACATTTACCTCGAGTAATGCATCATTGTTGATGCGATATAACAATACAATTCCGTGATTAGCGTTCGCAGCTTGAACGGGAGAAGTTTGCGCGAAGAGTGAAAAAGAAAAGCTGATTACGGCGATTCCTATAGCTGTCGACGTAGGCACACGTGCACGAGCGTTAAGCTCGTGCCCCGGAAACAAACTTTTTTTTTTCCCCCTTTCATGCAACGTCCAATGGAACACCGAATATAGGAACGGAAAGTGAATGTTTCCTTCTATGAAAAATGCATTACTCCATTTTTACGATTACTTTGAATTTATAGAAAAAAAGCACTTTTAGTCGCATTTTTCCTTTTCCTGGAGAATTAAGTGGAACGAACTATAATGAGGGGAAAGGGGAGAAATGTGTGGCAAAAAATCGTTGTTTCCTTTCCGTCTTGAAGCATGTCCTCGCGTGCAGCTGAAACGCGAACGTAACCTTAAAATAGTCACTTCAAAATTGTGCAACGAAAATCGTTGATTTTCCTTCATTAAATTGGTACGTGGAGACTGAGTAAAAAACCCGAACTTCGATTGACCGGAAAGCTCAAAATTCCGAATTTTTATAGTTTTAAATTCCAAATTTCCAAAAAGCTTACAAAATTCGTTTGGGTTCGTTTGGTTTCGTTAGTTTGATTTTAAACCCTTGATTTTAAACAACACACAAAAAAACCCAAAAATTTACCAAATTTGGAGCTGCGGTATATTCAAATTCGGAATTTTGAGCTTTTTGGTCATTCGAAGTTTGGATTTCCTACTCGACCCCAGTAGAAACGAACCGACGAATCCGATCGGCAGGGGGGAAAAATCCAAAAATTCCGGCTATGCATTCTTACAACGTAAACGACCGTACTAAACAATGCCTGTGTATATTTGTGTGCGTTTGTGTGCGCGGATACAAGCTGGGCTCCGTTTTCTACCTGGATCGATCCTACGCTTACACGAAACCCGACAGCCCAAGGGGTCTCTCCATTGAACATCGTAGGGCATGGCAGAAAATGCATAAGTGAGTGAGTGACAGAGAAAAAAAGAGAGAGAGAGAGAGAGAGAGAGA
>JAPYZJ010001889.1:0-37347 GCA_030522765.1 Ophioninae sp. B BG-2022a
CCGTAAAACTTCATTAAATCAAGCGGCCCTGATAAACTTGTATCATTTTCCAATATTATCTACAATGAGGTCGTAGCATGATGGTATCGTACTGACTTCTCATTTCAATGGTCACCATAGACAGTTACGAAATTTTTTTGTTTGGGGACTCCAGTTACCATGGACAGTTGAGTGGTTATCAAATATTTTTCCAAGTTTTTTATTTTTGGAAACGACGACTAGAAAAAACTCATCGCAGTTTGTGATATCGTGAATCCAACAAAAATAATCTAATAAAACCCCCTCCCGCCCCCATTCGAGAGAAAATTTTAGTTTGCAGTTTTATAAACACAATATTAAAAAAAACAGGAATAAATCTACTATAAGCGGCAAAAATCCTTTTCAGTTGAATTTAGCATACAGCACTGACTTTTTTCGATTTTTAGCCCTTTCTAGCCCTTTTTGGCCTCACGAGCTACCCGTCCTTGAAAATTCAAGGTGGCAACACTGTGTCTGAGTTTGTTTGGGTTTGTTCGGTTTGTTTGATTCAAGTTGTTGTCCAAGCAGAAATGGATGCAGCTCTTTTGGGGTCAACATTTCTGATTCCAAATACTTCGTTATTGCTCACAAGCTTTTAAGTTCAGCGATCATCGTCATCATGGATAACAGGTTGGTTCAGGTGTTGACTTTGTCGATGGTTTTTTTCTCCAGCTGTTTCTTCAAGGAGAAATGGATCAGGATCGAGTTTCCTGACCCGTGAAATCCGTTCTGTATCGTTGAACGAAAGATTCCAATATTCTTTCCTTTCAGCTCGTTCCAATCGTCGAAACCGCGGATTCCAGTTTTTTCAACACTTTACTCGGCGAGTCTTCGTGACGGCGTTATCAAGGGGGTCGTCCCGCAATCGAAGACGGGTAGGGCGTAACGCGATTACTATGTAGAAATTGCAGCATTATAGGCGCTGATTGAGTTAGAGCCAGATGGGTGGGGTACGAGATGCCAATGCTCACCGTGTATTGCGTATATCCCGGCAAGAGGGGAGAAGCCAAAACCTTCATCGCTACATTGATGGCGTGTGCCTCCGCCGTAAACCTAGACCCAATGTGTCAATCATCGCCGCGGTTTCTCGCATTCGTCGTATGTATCACGATTTTCCGTTTTTTTTTTCAGTCAAGCCGTTGGGATTCGAGTCGAACGTGGCAGGGGTAGTTTGGGGTTGAAAATTCTTGGGGTTGCGCCAAGAACTTCATCTCGCACCAAATGATTCGTCGCTCACTGGAAATCTTGATGTTTTTCGTGTTTCACTTCGCAATCATTTTCACTTCCTTTTTTGTCTGGGTTTGGGTTTGGTGGGAGTCACGCAGGTTCCGGTTTTATCGATGTTTGGGTAAATCCATCAAGCACCGAGACCCTTAAGTTAGTTTGGGCTTGTTTGGGTTTGAAACGATCATCCGCTGATCGGGTCCATACGCCGAACCCAAACACAGCCGGATGATAGATTACTAGAAAACGATGTCGCAGCAAAGGTTAGTATTCGTTGTGGACATCTTCGTGAAAACGTTTTCGCCGTTGGATTCTGATTTTTCCCGCAATATCCGTACGTCACCGAGGTCTAACGTATTGCGGAGAGAACTGCTGGAAAATAATGTTTCCGATGATACGAGGATATAAAGATATCGACTGGTCCCGACAGTCTGCTGTTGACAGCATTCCTTCATGGGGTGGGTGACGAGGTTTTGGTTTTCCTTTTCTCCCTTGCATTATCTGTCCTTCCCTCTCGGCAGATTTCTCCATCTTCCATTCACTCTGGCGTTCCCATTTTCACTACCCCCCTGCGCCCTTTTCCTTTTCCACTTTCTCCGGCAAGATCTCAGGTTGATTCTTCGTCTCTTCCCCGACTAATCACAAGGTCGGGTCTCCGACGATATAACTTTTAACCGAACGGCCTCCGTTTGGCGTCGTTGTGTACACGTGACACTTTTGATATCCCGCAACGTGTGCGCCAATACACTTTCAACGCACCGTTACATCGCGCATCAAAGAAGCATCAAAGCTAAAAAGACAGTTCGGCTTCGGAGGGTGAATGTGGGCGCTAATAGACTTCTGGTTTACTCCAGGTTGCCACTGGGATAGTAGGGTTCGCAGGGTAAACGTCAATATTTGTGTTTGTAGCTAGTATTGACTGATGCACTTACCGTGTTCATTTTTGTCGTTGCTCGTAGATTCATTGATCGTATAAGTTGGACAGAAGGTGGTGTCGAGAACTCGGTCGCCTAAACGTCCATAACTATCACCCTGAAACATCGAATACGAAAACATGATATCATGCTGACCTTCATGACCATCGGAGTCAAAAGATTGGACTTCCAGCTATTTGGAAGTCAACTGAAATTAGGTCCAACTAAATAACTATCATTGCCAAATTCCCATTGCCCAATGTTGACTAGTCCCACCCTAATAACTCCCCTGATAACTGTATTCAAACCAGAATGGACCGAAGTGAATGACCATCCCCTTGATCCTTTTGTCTGATCTCTAAATGGTCTATCAGCCAGTAAAAGTGGTTGGTTGATTGTGAAGTCGAGAATCTTCGCAGCTTTAAAGACCGAAAGCTGGTAGTTGTATCTACCGTCGTGATAAGGCTAAAGAAGAGCAAGAACGATAGGAATCTCGAGCGAAGGTAGGCACCGTCGGGGTGGATGAAGCGCGAGGAGCCAAGGGTGAGGACATCCGGCGGACGATTGGAAGGTTTCCTCCGCGCGAAGCAATCTTGTGGTAAACCTGATTACCGGCCCAGCGAATTCACGACTATTAGCGTACGCCCGCTGTCTCTTACTGTATAACGATTCAGCGGCTGTTGCTATCAGCTGTAAACTCTTCGATGACACAAAACTCCCTTCGATAAATGGATATCTCGGTATATAAGGGTTCTTCGAGAGTTTGCAGCATTGTGAACCGTGAGGCGACTCGTCTCGACGTTTCAGCTTGGTTACTTCGAAAATACCTGAACAAAGTAGATGTCCCGATTGCTTCTCTAGAGTTCTGCTAAAATAGGGCTACCGGAAGAGTCGTTCAATCCTGGGAAGATTGCTCAGGGTTCTACATCAGGGAGGGTAGGGTTGATCCTAGTCATAACCCCAAAGCCATGCGTCATCGCGTCGTTCAATTTTCCTCAGCATTCTTAAGATTTCTTAATAGCTATTAATGATCGTTGTAATTAGTTTTGATGAAGTCTGCTGTTGCCTATTCCAGCAGCATATTTCATCAGGGACGTCAAACATTGAATTTATTTTAATTACGGAGTGTGCAGCTAACAAAGCCGTTAGGCAACCCGGTTCATGTCCATACCGCATCAGTATTCCAAATAGTACGTTTCTTAACTGCAGAAGCGATCCCTCGGACCATTGAACTCTCTCGGACTCTTTCTCCGAGAATCCCCAACTTGACGGAATTACGTGCTCGACGACTTCACGACTCATCGATAGCCTATTCCAGATTCGCTGATCTGCACCATTGCCCAAACTCCAGTTGGTTTTTTTCCCGCGATCGTAGCAAAAACGGCTTTTTGTCACGAGTGAATTGTCGAGTCTAATGAGTCATGAGCAACAAGGGTAAACATCGTCGCGTGCCGTTTCCTCCCGCAAGAGCCCCCAGGCTTCGCGAAACTCTTCCGAAGATCAAAATCCCTTCGCTTCGTCCGCCGGATATGTGGATGACGACGAGGGCCCTGACTACATCTCACATCGGTGGCTGCATTGAAACTAATGCTCCTATGTTTGTACAAGATGTATATTCGTGTTTGTGCGGACACTTCGTTGAGCGAACCCCTCGACTCCCATCTTCCTCCGGGCCGGCTTCAATGCCATTCAGATAGGGAACAAAAAGTGGCGGGGTTCTTCGTAGGACCTTCACTGGTAGAAGGGAATCGCAGATTCGAGTTGGGTGAGGTATACACTAGCAACCCCAGTGTAACCCACCCTTCTCGTTGCCCACTTCGTTTCGGTGTATAATAAAGTCATCGCTTCTGTCACGACGCCGGGGGTTGGGGGGGTTAGGGTGATGGGCAAACACTCGACTTCTTTACGAGTATCCAGAAGAGATGTCTCGAGGGGTGGTCCACCGAGATTTAGGCGCCGGATAATGAAAAACCGGATTTAGGTTAGGTCAAACGGTATCTAATTGAATTGGTTGGATCCAAACGAAAAGTTTGGTGACTCTGGGTCATTCGGGGAACGAAACGACTGTTTGGGTTTACAGTGTTCGATAGTTCGAGACATTCGTGTGATCTCGGGATCCTCTTGAATCTTCGACAAAAGAAAGTCCGAGTATAGGTGGATGGTCCTGCAGCTCCCCCGTGACTTCTTTCGACCGAGGGGCTGATGAAGACAATGGAGAACTTCGAGTGAAAGGACAAACAATGACCCAAAGGACACTTTGTCCAGTAACACTATACACGACCGTGCTCATCACGGATAATGCGAACGACACTTTTCACCAACACCTCGAAGTAACTTCGTCGCGCTAATTGGTTTTTTTGATTCACGGTAGCCCAATCAGCTGAATGACGGTGGGATAATTGAGGTTATGAGGTTTCTCCTCGTTTATGAGTGTTTCATAAGAGATGGATAAACAATGGTTCCACAAATGCCGGAACCGCAAAGCTCCAGTCACACAGGCTTCGATGTCACTGGTTAATTAAGCGTTCGCGCAACCCTCCCAGTTTCGTCCGGCGGTGCTGTTTTGGTCACCCTCTTTTTAGTCCCTCCGGGGCACACGCGGTGCGCGTTACGTCCTATGGCACCAGCTCCGGACCTCTTCGCATCTTCCGGATGTCATCAAGCTTCATTGCCGTTTACCGGTGACCGATAAACTTCCCATCACTTAATTGGCCAATCCTTTTTCTTCGAACAGATCGAATCGTCACTTAGACGGAATCTCACTCACTTAGATACGGAATCCAGATAACCTTGATTGGTTATTATGATAGCCATAGTTGTCTTCCGGCTATGAGCTGCAGATACGATGACCGACACCCAAAACTATTCACAAGTGTCACCAGATCTGATATATACCTACCGTGCATTGGGGTTGATCCGGGTCCCACACGCCCCTCCGATAAAATACAACTGTAACAAGGTAATTGTTCATTCGGTTGACAATGGCCCGTGGTAGGGCTGGGCACGGGCCAAACTCTCGTCATCATGGGAAAGTCGAGTGGTGGCATATGCTTTTTCATGGATCCGGAATGAGAGAGAGGGAGAATGATATGTATACTTGGTGCGGGTGCCGAGCAGAGAAGAGAGTCAATTATAAGTCACGCGTGGGTGACCGGCGCTTTCGCCGATGCTGGGGTTCACTCCTACGGTGTGGGAAACTAGCGAACCTTTTTTTTTTCTTTTAGAATCAACAAACATAAATCAAGTGGTTTTCACTGGTGCGCGTCCGGGCCATTGAGCAAGACAGGGGTGCGAGGAAAACGGATCTCGGGTGGGGACCAGAAAAAAAGTGACGGAAACATCAAAAAGGGAGGGGACAAAGTGAAACAGGAGAAATTAGGTAGAACAGTACTAGAACTGAGGTTACGAAGTTGAATGAACCGGACTGGTCCAGTTTGTCTCATGAACCCAAACAAATCCAAACAAACCCAAAAGACATATCTTCAAGGATTTTGTGTAACCTCCAGGTAAGGATACGAAAATAGTCATCAATGAGTCCCTGAAGGACACTTTCGAGACGAATCAATGCGGGGTCAAGAGATTTCCAAATTGACCAAAGTCCTGACGATTCAACGGGCCTACCCGGGACTTTGGCTACCCACGAACTTCGACTAAGAGGCCCGCGCTCCCTATGATTCTGCTTCCGCAGCGAAGGGCACCCGGAACCCTCGACCCCCCTCGGCGACGTAATAAAAAAAACGAGGGGAGGGGGATGATGCTACTCGGGATGCCACGAGATCGAGGGAATCCTCGGGATGACTATAAGGGAGGGGTGACAATTACATGTTTAGAGGGTCCACAAAGGATCGCTCTCGTGGGATATAAGTTGCCCCGTGTTGCGCCGACCCGTGCCACACCAATTCGTTTTACAAAGATCATCGTCCATGAGAGACTTCGAGTTTATTATTCGTCTCGATTGTTGACTCTGGAACGATTATCGTGATCTCGATGGGTACGTCGAGGGTCCACTTATTACGAGATCATTCTCAAAGGGTCGGAAAAGTCACTAGAATTAACACCAGGAGTGTTTCGCTTCCAGATTAATTATCACTGCCGAAATAATTGGCAAAATGATTAACAAATTATTAAAAAACGTAAACAAACCCAAACACTTAATTCATTATGAGATAATTTTTATGAGGAAATAATTAACAGTGATTTCCATTTTCTTTTTTCCTAAATTTCGGTTCCTAGATTTCCTAGAAAAGTTCCTAGATTTCGCTATCTTCCTGGAGGACA
This sequence comes from Ophioninae sp. B BG-2022a, assembly GCA_030522765.1. NCBI lineage: Eukaryota > Metazoa > Arthropoda > Insecta > Hymenoptera > Ichneumonidae > Ophioninae sp. B BG-2022a. The sequence continues at coordinate 6,435 of JAPYZJ010001889.1, forward strand.
AGCGGGGAATTCGACCTTCAAGATTAAACGACCCAAACATACTTCTGAAACGGACGCTAAAATCCCAAGGTTGTAATATATATCGCTGTAGAACAAACTAGGAAAATGATAAGTACTCAGAATTCGAACTTCGATCTTTCATGGCTTAAGCAAAACCAAACCTTCCAAAGCGTCTAGAGCAACTTGGTGAAAAACTGGGATTTCGTATTTTCGTCTTACGCGATCGAATCGCAAAATCAAATCGAAATTTGAAAAAATCCTTGTTTAAATTAATGTTAAATATTTCTCATTAAAATTAAATAACGAATATTAAACATAGGTTCAAACAAATTTCGAACTAACAGACAATGGTTTCAAACAATAGTGCGTCAGTTTTTATAAAACGAATAATAAACATAGTTTCAAGCAAAGTTTAAATGAACAGCAAATGACTTTAAACAAAAGTGTGGCAATTAAAAAAAAACTACTATCAAACCTAGGTTTAAACAAATTGTAAATTAACAGTAAATGGCTTCAAACAATATGACGATTTCCTTTAATTTTCGCAGCATTACGACGCGTGCGTATTTTTTATCGAATTATAGGATTCTTAATAATTGTGTAAAAGGTTGTAGCTCACCATTCTCGTCAAATCCGTAGTGACAGCCGGGACTTCTTGATCCGGGAGATTCATCATTCCTGCTCGAAGTGGCCGAAAGTTTGGGTAAACAAAAAAAAGCGTGCACGTTTATCGCGATTTGGTTCGGCGCTAGGGCCGCACCTATTTTCAACGGTTAGTTCGCGAGCGTACCGTGCGTTCGGTCTAGTCAGTTCCGGGAATAACAGAATTCTTGGAACGGCTGGTATAGCGCGTTCCTAAAAAAAAAAAAGCCGCGCGACGATGCCACGGACTAGTGTTTACGATTTTATATACGCGGTTGTCGAGTGCGGCGCGAGGGTAACCGTGTGACTGCAACGAGGGATAGAGACTGCGCGCGATAGGGAGGACGACGATGACGGTGGCGGATAAACGAAACACTCGATCGGGTGGATCTCCGTGTCGCGGTATGATAAGGGGGTTGGTGCTGAACTTCCCGGAAAGTAAACGCCCATCGTGAGCGTACGTTTGCGAGGAAGGCAATCCCGTCATGGGTTTTAGCGCGTCGTATAACCTCCGCGTTTCACCCATTCTCGAATACTATCGAATCTGTGGGCGGAGTTATCATTCATTGGACGCCGCCGAGCAATCTCCGTCGGCTTACTTTTTATCACTATCAGCAACACAACGTCCCAAGCTTCGTCGTATTTATTTTACGTTTCCTAACCTCGCGTGTGTCCATACACGTTTTCCCTCGAGTATACCTCCATCGCGAAGATTCGATCCGGATTATCATTTTTTTTCGTTTTATTTTTTTTACTACGCGAAATATCGTTTTTTACACTTACCGTTTTTTTTTCTTCATTTTTTCATTGAAATTTCATCGATCACGAGAAGCGTAAGTGTTTGGGTTACGATGTGCAGTGATTTGACTCGAGTTTCGTGAGTTGACGTATTTTTTTGATCGATCGACGGAAAATAGCATTTTTTCCCGTCAATGAGGAATATTGTGACGATGGATCACGGTGAAATCGCCATTTTTGTTTAACAGGATAAAACAGTGTTTTAGGTTAGTTCGGGAACTGACACCCGGCCGGTTTAACGATCTAGGATATACTGGTCGATACTGGTGGCGCTGCGTAACCGAGAAACCTTCGAAGCTTGTTTTACATGGCGGAAACGGATTTTTTTAATGTTACTAGACGGTCTGGTAATTTATTATAGGGTTCTATCGATGTTGGTAAATTTTGGGTAATTTGGGGGTTTTAGAAATGTCCCTAGAAGGTTCATCTCCATGTATAGTAATATTACAGTTCTTCCTGATAAAAATTAGGTTACTAGAAAATAGGTTATATTTTCACTATTTTCTAGGAAGAACTGTAGGATTACCGTACATGGAGATGAACCTTCTAGGGACATATTTTTAAAATCCCTAAATTACCCAGAAGTTACCAACATCGATAGAACCCTATAATAAATCACCAGACCGTCTAGTAACATTAAAAAATCCGTTTCCAAAATGAAGCTTTCACCAAGCTTCATTTTGGTCAAATCATTTTTCAGCCCAGTTGATTTTTTCTATGGCCCAGCATCAGTAGCTAATTAGCCAAGAGAATTTCTTTCGAGGCATCATTTTGCAATTGAAGCAAATTTCGTATAAAACTGCAATTTGGAAATGTGAAAAATACAAATTCTCTTGATTTAATTCTTGAATCATCTACGATACCCTTGGATTTTCTGGATATAAATTAATGAAAATATTGAAAAGTCAGAGTGATTTAATTGTTTAGTTTTTGCTTGTCCGCCATTTTAACACAAGCTGAGCATGGTAGATCGATGTATCTTTTTTTTCTTCTTAAAGTTAGAAATTTACGATGCCGGTCATCTATGAAGTTGTCATCGGAGGGAATTTCGTGAAATTCTGACTAGTCGATCAGGAAACACATGGGTATCTCTACAATCGTGTTTTATCATACCAACGGTGATGGTTCCGTTGATACATCATCGTAAATTCACTATGTACGAAAGTTACATTACCAGCGGTCGGTAAGTTTTCCTAAGATTTCTACGCGTACCAACAGATGTTGTTGAGCAATGTTTCCACAGTGCCAAATTCGGACACGCGATCTTCGCGTCCGCGCGAGGCCGAGATATCTCATATTTATCTACGATTATACACGAGGCCATATTCATGCGCAAATGATATAAAAAACGAGAGAAGTCGTCTGCTCCGATTTCATGCTGCTCGGTGCTAAAAGCTTCGAGAGTCGATAGAACAGAGTCGACAAGGCGCATCATCGCGATTATTCGGACAATTACGGTGTAAAAAAAAAATTGAATACGAAAAACTCGATAATTCGGCGACATGAGAAATCTACGAAGCTCGTCACTAAGAATCGAGCGATAAGCGTCCCTGCGTATTACCGGCCCTCTGTTGTGCAACACCGCGTGACAAAATCATAAAGTGTACGTCCGAAAGATCGCGGAAAACAAAAACAAGAGTTCGCGTCAGTTCAGCCAACGTTGCCGAAAAAAGACGAAGAGAGAGATACAAAAAAAAAAAAAAGATCGCTGGAATATCCGTTTTATTTTGTTTCGTGCGTTTCGAGACGTCAACAAAAGTACACTCGTGTTACGTCATAATGTGAGTGAATCTTTCAATTTCGCGATTGACTCGAAACTCGAAAATCGTATTTTCTATTTTTTTTTTGTTCGCATCCCTCGTGAACATTGAAAATGTTTCGTGCGTTCGGAATTCATTCGATCGCACTGCGACATTGATTTCGAGGGAGGCCGGGAGTGACACGGAACGGGTGACCTTGAGCTCATAACCTATAACTATAGATAGGATATAACCTATCTACTTTCGGACAAACGCCAGTTTATTTTCATACTTTGATCGGATATTACGATATGTTTCTTCTTCGATTATCGACATCGTCATTGTCGTAGGTTCATTTTTATTTTTATCAATAACGATTCGATGAATTTTTGGACATCGATGCCGCGGTATTCGCCATCTTGCGACGCCGCGAGCGAAGCGGCGTTTAACGCGTTCTATTATTAATTCTCGTTTCGGAAAATCGCCAATGTGTCAAAGTCCAGTCATTTTTTGTATCGTTACGATTTTTTTTTCGATCGCAGTCTTTCGGGCCTGTAAACAAATTCGGGATAACCCGAAGAAAAAAAGTAAGCTTTTTTCGTGCACGTTTAATATTGAACGAAAAATAACAAGTGTTTCGTGTTGAAGATTTGCATGCTGAAAGTGGACAATTTATTTCGTAAGCAAAAATCGTGTAAATTGCTTTCCTGCCGAAAATTGGCTAAAATTGTAAACGATTTGAAAAACTTTTGATAAAGTGACATTTTAAAGTCTTGTTTTGGTAGATTTTCCGACACATTAGCCATTTTGAACAATGTTTGTTATTATTTCTATTATTCACGATACCAACGAAGTCAGACGTCGGAGGACAGTTCTTATGGGCGGCTTGAAGACAAGTATTCTGCGACCCGAACTGCCGCCTGGCGGCGTCACGAGCCACCAGCTGTTCGCACCCCCGCCACTTTGAGTTATAGGCTTTTTTTTACGAATCGTTAATATCGGATATACAGGGTGTCTACGAGGAAATTTCTACGTGAAATTGGGTGTGAGATTCTCAGTCGATGGATACATAGCAAAAAATAGTGTTTTTTCATGTTTTTTACAATTTGTTCATGGAAATTTTGGGTTTTGGGGGAAAAGAATGGTAGATTCGTGCTCAGGGGATCAAATTAGTGGCCGGAAAAGTCGAAACATTTTTTTTTCCGTTTTAAGACTATTAAAAGGGTCTATTTGATCGGAAATTTTCTGCTGATTACGAACATGCCAGGCTTTTTCCCGAAAGTTCAAAATTAGACTGGGGATATACAAAAAACGTTCCTACAATATTTTTTTTGACATTTTTCGCTAGAAATTGAGAGTTAAAGGCGAATAAAATAGTGGATTCGTTAGAAAATTGATAATAATTCAGGAGTTGATCTGGAAACCATACATGCTTGTATAAATTGACTCAGAATTTTGCCCAAACCCCCGATTTCATGGATGACATTCCGTCGTGGGACACCCTGTATATTATAATACTTATAAGTGGAAGCAGCACTCGACTATGCCCCCAAGCATAACATCTACAAGAGTAAGCAGGACACGATCATTCTCCCAACGTTTATGCCCACAGTAGAAAGCGAGAGCGAGAATGAAAACCGTCGTCAGCGCCGCGACTCGAGAACTACCAATGGGGTCAGCCCCCAGCAGAATCGGCACATATAATCCTTAAGAACTGTCCTTGTATGCACATCTGACTTCGTTGGCAAAACTGATTACGGCGATTCTATAAAAAATTATTATTGCATCAAGAATTCTAACCTCTATTTTTCAGCTCCGGACAGTAACATAACCCAAACAAACCCAAACTAGTTACATAAAATATTAAGTTTTTGCTTATCAATTCCTATTATTTGCAACATCATATTTTTTATACATTTTGAATCCTCGTTTTGTATTATTCCGCTGAAAAAAAAAAACGTTTTTTCGGTGTTTCGTGTTTTTTAATGATTAGAAAAAAAAAAAATTTTTTTTTAGTTATGAAGAGAATCAATCGATCGCTATGATTCATTAATCAATTATCACAGTCGATTTTGAACCCAAAACCTTCAACTACATTTTAAAAATTGTTGAGGTTATTACCTAACTAGTAAAATCGCTTTATCAATAATTGGAACAAAATTCACCGATCAATTATCTTCAACTATCAGGTTCGAACTAAAAAATCAGTTGCATTTTTGTTAAAAACCAAATGCTACTTGGATGTTTCCTAGGGCTGCCATCCGTCCGGATTTCCCCGGATTAGTCCTAGTTTGGGTGTGGATCCGGGAACGTCCGGGGAGAATCCAAAAAAGCATTCGAAGAAGAAAAACAGTATTTTATTTTTATTTTCAAGCTTGTCCAGGGTAAAAATATTTTTTTACTTAAATGTCCGGGGTTTTGGGAGTTTTTGTCCGGTGACCACAGTTTATGGAACGGCAGCCCTATCCTCGACTCAACGATTTTTCCAGAAAAGCCAATTTTTCTATACATTTACGTATCGTTGCGAAGCGTATTATTTTAACGTGAATTTTCAGTCGGCGGATAGGTTTTGGGTAGTAATGCCCACGCAGAGACCGTGAGATGTGCCGATCAAGGCTGTCGAAGGGCGTACGCAGAGCGACGACGAAAGCGGGCGAGGAAGTTGCGCGGAGGATAGCGAGGACGCAACCGATCGAGGAGCGAAGTCCCGACGATGTCTGCGGTCGAGGCACCACCGTTCATTCGAACCATCGAGTGGGACATGATGGACAAAACGAAATTTTTTCCTCTCAGCATGCTATCCTCGTTTTCCATAAGATGCTGCCTTTATCCGTTGACGGTGATAAAGACGAGGCTGCAAATACAGAGGCGAAATCACATGTACACCGGTAAGCCAATTAGCTTCGGCTAATCCCTCGACATTCAAACTTTTCTTTTCCCATTCCCAATTTCATTCAAGGTATGATCGATGCGTATCGAAAAATCCGAAGGTCCGAAGGTTACTCCGGCCTGTATCGCGGCTTTTGGATAAGTTCCGTTCAAATTGTCTCCGGAGTGTTTTACGTCTCGACTTACGAAGGGGTACGCCATCTCCTGGGACAAAACCCGTTGGGCGTGGACCTCGACTCGAGAGCGAGAGCGCTCATCGGAGGTGGAGCTGCCAGCGCCGTGGGACAGACTATCGTCGTGCCCTTTGACGTTTTGAGCCAGCACCTTATGGTTCTTGGCGTTAGCACGAAACATGGCAAACTCGCCGTTGACAAGGTAACTCTCGTTGGGAAATTGTGGAATCCGGGTAATAAATATTTCGCTACGTACATCATTTTCCTAGATCGCGATTTCTGGTTTCTCTGAAATGAATTATTTTTTGTATTACAAATTCGTTTATTGTATTTTTTACAAATTCGTTGAAACATTGAGGTTTCGATAAATTTCAGATGGGAATGAACCCTCTGGGACTGAGCGTCGAACCTGGTTGTTCCAGAGCTTATATCTCCGCTGAGATCGTAAGACTCATTTATCGAAGGGACGGCGTAAAGGGTTTCTATCGTGGGTACGTCGCTTCTCTCTGCGCTTACGTGCCGAACAGTGCGCTTTGGTGGGGATTATACACCGTCTATCAAGGTAAAAGTTAACCCATTCGAATTCTATCGAACAATTGAAAAAATCGATTCTTTCCAATTGAATAATAAATATCATCCATTAATTTACCAATTAATTACGAATCGGTTGCTTTACTATTAAAAAAGAAACGGAATGATTACATAATTGAACTTTATTCATAAATTATTATTCAATGAATTTTATCGACGCGAAAAAAAATGTTATTTTTAACGACAGACGAGCTGATACGAGTTTTGCCGGAGTGGGTATCGCATCTGCTGATTCAAGCGGTAGCGGGGACTCTCGGTGGATTCACGACGACGATAATAACGAATCCATTGGATATCGTGCGTGCGAGGCTCCAAGTTCAGCGACTCGACAGCATGTGCAACACGTTCAAAATCCTCTGGCTCGAGGAAAGCTGGAAAATGTTCACGAAGGGTTTATCGGCCCGTTTGGTGCAATCGGCTTGTTTCAGTTTCTCGATAATATTGGGATACGAAACAATCAAGCGTATGAGCATCAATGAAGAGTACAAGAGCTACATAAGATGGTGAAAAATGGAGCGTGCTTCGAGCGTTGATTCGCTCATTATACAATCTCATTTCATAAAAGAAATTCGACGAGTTTGATTAAACAATTGGATTTAAAAAAACCAATAAAGAAAACAGGAAAGAATGGACAGTGAAAAAGAACCAAAGCTTGGCAGAGTAAAGAAACAAAAAAAAAATGAAAAATCAATAACGAAACGAGTATTTGCCCAAAGACTACAGTGACGGGGAGGTTCATTCCGCTGTTAGAATCCTTATTCTTACGACGTACTCGTAATAGCTGTACGATATCGCGTACACGTATAACCTTCAACATTCGTGCTGGACGAAAAATATTGAAATGCCTTAATCGTAAGAACAACTAAAGAAAAGAAACTTTTTGTAAATATATGCGATTTCGAGCTTAAAAACGTGTACATCAAATTCTAACCTCTACAGCTTCGCTCTTTTATCTTCTTTGCTTTTTTAAAAACCTCTTGGTAATTTACCAACTTTTTAATGTCTAACATCGTTTTCCTACTTTGCTTTTTCAAAGTGCAATTTAAGCCACGTATTGCTTTATAAATTAATTAAGCCTATTTAATTTTTACAATTTCAGTCATTTTATCAGCAGTCGATAAGGCAGAAGCTTATTACCAACAAAAGAGACGTAGCAAATTAAAGCGTTATTTACTTACCGGCAGTCGGTATAATAGACTCGCGAAAAAATAAAAGGAGTATTGATAGTTCGTGTAGGTTAGGAATTCTGAAATCATTGTTACCCAAAGAGTAATTTACTCCGTAGGTAAATTAGAGACACATTACGAATGTCATACTTACCGTCAGTTGAAAAAGAAGATTTCGGAAGCACGCGTGCTCACTTTCAGCTTATTTAAACGCTTGATTGATTCGAGAACCGATAAAAAATATGGATATTTAAAAATATGATTTTCGTTAAAAAATAATTATCATTAATAATAATAACAATAATGATATACTTAAAAATTTATATTTGTGTATACTTACATAAATTTTACCGATTCGAAATATTCAATTGTTTGCAACTTTATAAAAACAAAATAGCGACAAAAATTCGAACGATCGTAAATCTTGTTTCTTTCAAACTCGCGTTCCGAAGCTAATTTCAAGATCGTTTGATCGAAATCAAACCGGTAACCGAACAGCACGTTTGAATTTCCATCCGTAGGAATTCTCGACCGTTATAACGATGCCTTTTCGCGTGGTCACGTGGTCGTGATTTTTATTCCACGTTGGGCGCGTCGACTGGTTCGTGACCTGCAAAGTCCTGTTTCTTCTATCGAAGAACACAGTCAGTTTGTCCGCGTCTATGTTTTGTCACGTTTTCGCTCGCTCGTGGCGCTCTCGTGTTCAGTGACGCGGCAATTTCTTAGAATTGTTTCGTCGGTGGAATTTCTACGAAAAATGAAGTTATCGGTTGGTCTGATCGCGTGCCTCGTCGTTTTCGTTGCGGTAAGTTGGCACGCCGTTTCGCGACGAAACAAGACAAATTTTTGGTTGAACATCGAAGCTAAATTAGCTGCGCTCAAAATGACCAAAAAATCATATTTTTTATTATTAACAATTAAACCAAGAAATAACAATGGACGCATCTAACGTAAATTTAGTGTTTTTTTATCCGTTGATGGTAAATGAAGTCACTGGCGTTTTTTTGTTTTTCCCGTTCTTGGACTTCACAGTCGTCGCCGGTAGATCTCGAGCTGTCGAGTGAACTGGCAGCCAACAATAAAGTGTGCATCGAAAGAACGGGAGTAACACCGGAACAGATTGAAGAATTGCGCGAAGTTCCGAAAGAGAAAACATCCAAGCCTGGAATGTGTTACGTCAAATGCATGGCTGAACTCGCCGGGCTGGTACGTAATTTTCTTTTTACACTTTTTAACTGATAAAATCGTTTTTTTTTTTTTAAATAAAATCGGTTTGAATTTCGTGGTTTTTTTTTTTGGTAATATTTCGAAAAAAATTTTGGCCAATGCTTTTCAATAATTTCAGTAATATAACCATAACTTCTCGGATAATAATTCTAGAGTAATTCTAGTTATATTACTCGGTCATTTTCGGTCATATTACCGAAATATCGGAAACTTGACCGAAAATGAGAATTTTGGAAATTTAATTTATAAAAATTAATATTCGTGTAGGATTTTCGATGAATATTCGCGTCGTTGAATTTCGCGAGTTAAAATTGTAAAAAAAAAAATTCGAAAATTTTGTAAAATGCGGGCAAAAATAAATAATAATAATAAAAAGAAAGATCTATCGAATCGTCCTCGAGTTCAATCGAATTATATTGCACGTCCGCACCGGATGCAGGAGAAGAACGGTCTCATACAAAAAGATACCGCGATCACTAAACGACCGGAAGGGGTTACGAAGGAAGACGCGGAGAAATTTATCGAGGAGTGCAGCAAGCTGAGTAAGAACCAATTTTCATCTCCGCTCAGCACATAATCGGAATCCGGTTGGAGCCCGATTTAAATTGAATTTCGAAGTTTTTTTTTTCTTTCCCTTTTTTTAAAAGAATTTTTTTTTCTTATAACGTCCCAGATGCAGATGATCCCTGCGAACGATCGTTCGTTAAGTACATATGCGTTTTCGAGAGGAGCGCTAGCAAAGCTCCTTGGCTGAAAACCGTCTGACGCGAATTTTCGATCATCTCGAGGTCGATAATTTCATCAAATATTTTTAGGAAATCCACTCTTTGCAGTTCATTAACCGTATCATGATAAAACTCCACGAAAACATTGTTTAATAAAATGTATTTTATTAAATATATTCAAAATAATAAAATAATAAAATTAATTTAATAAATATTCAACTTTTACGATAATTATTATGGTTATTGTATTTTCAAAATATTTTTTTAAGTTGCTTTTTTTATTATTACTATCATTATTATGTTTAGTATAATTAATTATAAATAATCATTGTACATAATAATTAATTATAAAAAATTATTGCTCATAAATGATTAAAAAACATATTTTTTCTGTAATAATAATAATAATAATAATAATATTTTATTTTTCAATAAAGATCGACCTTTGAACAAATAAATGATTAAACAAACCCAAACACAATCGTAAGAAAAAATTCGTAGAAATATATATATAGATATATATATTTACGAAAAATATAAAATTGAAGAAAAAAAAAGTGTTTTTCACGACGAGGCGACAGAATTGACGATCGAGAATCGAATTGAAAACGAATTCGGAATTAATGCAAATGGAAAATGATTTATCGAACAAATGGTACGGGAGGGCGATTGTACGCTGATAATTCGAAGGGGCATTCGATTGATGAACGAGCAGAACGACTATGGTAGGAGAAAAAGTATGGCTAACGAAAATATCGAAATATTGAAATTCGGTTAATCGAAGCTTTTATCACACAGGAGATAGTAGATGAAACACGACGGGGACAAATCTGATTTGTGGAAAACGATAAAACTTTCGCTGATGCTCGTTATTACTCGCGAGAAAAAAAAAAAAACGTCGTGGGTAAAAAAAAAAGGTAAAAAGAGTTGGAATTGGTTCGAGAGGATTGCGAAATATTGCGCGAACTGGATCCCTTCGAATAACACGAAATTGGCTCTCTCCCGTTGATTCTTGTTGCACAGCGTTCGAGGAGGCAAAAAATTGAGCCTCTGCGGACGCAATCTCGATTCAACCTTCGGCACGCTTTCAAACGTTCGCGTCCCCCCGGGCCAAGTGTTTCGCTGGAAAACACGAAGGTTCGAGCCTACGAATTTTCCATTTTTAAAAACGAATTTTCGAGACCAAGTTAGGGTAGAATCATTCACCAAAAATTTTTTTTTGTGCGCAGTCAAATTTGGAAAAAATCTATCGGATTTTGTAAACTTCATTTTATATGGTCTAAGTTTAATCGAAATTTAATTAATATAACTATTAATATTTTATTAATAAATTTTCTTTAATTAATTTATTTTAATAATTTTATTTTAATAATGATGATAATGATAATAGTGAATTTATTTAATCTGATCTAAGTTTAATTTAAATTAAATTGATCCAACAGCTAATTATAATTATTGTTTTTAAAAATTATTATTATAAAAATTTCATTAACGAAAATGAACAACTATTTTCTTTTTAATTGAGAAAATATATTATTAAAAATCGTTTTTTTTTTCGAGAAAAAAAATGTTTCGTAACGTGAATGAAAAAAAATAATTTAAACAAAAATTGAAGAGTGAGAAACGGTAAAATGGGTATTTCGAATGCGGGGCCGGTAAAAGTGTTGAATACTTTTCTCGTGGCCCGTGAGAATAGCCGAGTACGTCGTGTATAAACGATAATCTCGACTTTTACGGCTGGCATGATCGATTAAGCTCGCCATTAGTCGGGCAATCAAGCACCGAGTGATTTCTATTATTTATTTTCCACTTCTGTCGGATGTGTACGACCCGCTTCTTCACCCCTCCCCGATCGCCGCCACCAGGCGACTGGACGTTTCGCGAAATTACTTTCCCGAATTGGCGCAAAGCGAGAAATGAATTTTTATTTCGTTCAAGCGCGCAGCTCGCGAAGTAACTCTCGTCAATCATGAAGAATTTCGCGATCCTCCTCGCCGCTTTACCTCTCATTATTTTTCTAACGCTGGTGAGTCTTCGATTTCTTTTTAACGTAAACAATTAAAAAAATGGGTGTTTTTTTTACAAAATACAATTTTTTCATTTTCGTTTCAATTCAATTTTAATAAAAAATCTATTTTAATTCATCGAAATAATTTAATTTAATTTTTTTCTCGTTAAAGAGAAAATAAATTAAATTGGATTTTTAATAATTAATTTATTCTTCTTAATCACCAGTTAACGATACGCGATCTTTTTTTTTTAGACGCCTATACGAGCTGACATACGAAGAGACTGTAGAAAGGAAACGAATGTTTCCTGGTGTGAGTAGACGAATCTTTCAAATTCACCACCCAAACAACAAAACCTAATTCTCAATTATTCGTTCAAGCTGCCTTGAAGAAACTCAAAGCTGGAAATTTCAATCAGGACGATCCGAAGCTCAAGTGTTACCTTCGTTGCTTCATGATGAAGAACGGAATAATCGGCGAGGATGACGATATCGATATTGAGAAAGCGCTTCGTCACCTTCCACCGGGTATCCAAGAGTCCTCGAAAAAAGTACTTTTGAAATGCACAAATTTACGTGAGTATTTTCCATCACGTTTCTACTAAAAAAAATAATTCATTTCAAATTTTTGCTCCTATTGATAATTTTTTAGAAATATTTTCGAAAACAATCAAATAATTAAAAAAAAAACACAATAATCAAATAATTTCAAAAATAATAAAATTACAAAGAAAAAAATTGATATTAATAATAATATCGTGAAGAAAATTTCGACAATTGATATTTACAGTGAATTCCAAAAAATTCAATAAATACCGTTTATTCGTAATCGAATAAACGCAAACCCAAACAAACGTATTTTTTACCCGACTATGGCAAAGCAAAAGGAGGGTTATTGCCATTATAATAATTCATGTTAACCGCACCCACATGGTATACAGGCATGCCGCCGCGGCTTATCTTGACCATTTTGTACCTATGTCCTGATTTCTGTGTGAAATATTTTCTTGTTTCGTACTTTTTAGATCACCTTTTGTAGTAGTCACGTTTTAGTTTTGTAACTTAATTTTTCTTCTTATTTTTCGACAGCGAGCAAAAACGCTTGCGACAAGGCATACCAGATAGTTCGATGTTACTTCAAACATCAGCCGGAGGTAAGTGTAAAAAAGCAAGAACGAGAGAAAGAAAAAACGTGTAGGGACAAAAAGAATTTTATCCCGCCAGTAGATCCAATTTCACTTACAATAATACAGGACACAACCTAACCTCTTCTGCGATTTTCGTATTCTGAATTTTCGCCGTTTTTCTTCGCAGATACTGAAGAGCGTTTCGTTCGTGTGAGAGAGAAGAGACTAGAAGAGTGACGCGGCGGAGGGGGAGGGGAAAGGGTGAAGAAAAAAAAAAAGAATCTGCCTTATCCCGGGGAATCCCCGAACAGGGAATCCCGAGAGACTCACCGAGTCGGAAATAAATTTATTAACGTTGGACGAACGATCGCGCGAGGGTACGCTGCTCAACAAGGGAGCGGAGAGATTTAGGTTAGGATTTTGTCAAGAGAGTCTACAAGAAACGTCTCGTGACTTTATTATCGCGAGCGCCGAGAATCAACCCCGCGTGACGGGAGAAGAGACGCGCAGAGAGAGAGAGAATAAAAAAAATCGTTTTCGGGTTGCCGCTCACCCATGACTGCTTTTATTTGAGGTTAGATGGCGCTGAATGACTCCCCGCGAATTGTCGAAATAACTAGAATTCTTTGACGTCCCGGAAGTCTAGGGAAACGAGTATTCACATTCCTGATCGTGATTGCACTTCTTGATTGAATTCAACAATATTTTCTTCTTTTTCTTGTCCAATTTTGGGTACATATTTTTCTTGGCAAAATTTGCGATTTTTAAATCGAAGTTATCACGGTTGACCTTGGTTCGACCTTGGTGTTTAGTTTCGCGAAGAATCGATTTATCGATGCAAATCGGTTATTTTACCGATGTGATGTAAGATACAGTCATTTTACCGATAGGTCCAGATAGTGGCGGATCTAGGATATGATGGGCCCAGGGCGGTCTGGAGAACTTGGGCCCCTAAAAGATAGCATGAAACATTTTTCTGTCGAGCTAAAGATCAGACTCAATTTACGCATATATTTTATTTACATAACCATAAAGCTAATGACAAGTTGAACATATTTTGTACGTACATGTTATCTTAGGGGCTGATTTTACGTGCTTTTCTAGTAGCGAATTCGGAAATTACTTCATCGAAATCAAATTAAAGCATTGCATTAAATAATAAGAATTTTTTATTACCTCCTAAAAATTTTGTCTGTGTTATATTATGTAGGATTTTATAAATAACCGATTAAATTGAAATCGTATATTTGGATATAATGACATATTGATTGTAATTTGAAACTAGAACTTGTTATACGTTGAACGTAGACATGAAATGCGACCTTACCTGTAGTTTCAAATATGGAAGATTTCAATTGAAGACACTGTACCTTATTAATCACACTGGAGAAGATCGTTTGTTTTTAGAAACGGCTGCAGCTAACGCCGGTGAATAATACTTTTCAATTCCAATCGAGATTAATTCGCAAATTATATATTTTCAAAAGAATAATTGTAATGTTAACGTAATCACTTTAATATTGTGCTATTAAACTGATCCGTTGGCCGTGCGGGCTGAGGCGTGGCTAGCGGCCAGCGGATCGGGAGATCCCGGGTTCAAATCCCGTTAGCGGTCGAGATTTTTCTTCGAAATTCTTCGTTGGAACTCGTTCCGCTGCCGGGAGGTGAACTTGGGACCGGCTGTACTGGTATAGGTTATCCGCAGTTTCCCTATGCCCGTCCAGAAATGGCACGGTAAATACGGTACAGAGGGGGTAAGTCGGCTACAGCCGTAAGGGGGGACAGGAGGAATCAAGGTGGTGGAAAAATTGGAGGAATCAAGGTTGGGGGAAAAATAGGAGGAATCAAGGTTGGGGGCCGTAAAAACCCGGAAGGGCGTACGGGGTGGTACAAAAAAAAAAATAAATAAATAAAATAAAATAAAAAAAATATCGTGCTTTTCAACGATGTATCTGCTACCAATAGTTGTCATTAGCTCCGGTCTGCGGTTTAGTTCAGCATGTTGAATTTGTGAGTATGCAGGGATCGACAACAATGTAATACATCTGTATCGAAACAGGAATCCACCAATATTAAACGGTTTATCATAACTTTATGACGAACATTACCGTTTTTGAGGGCCCCGAAAAATGTTAATATTCGAAATATTATTCTGCCGTTTAAATAATCTTTTCTCAAACATTTTGGGGCCCCCCAAAACTCACTATTTTCCTTGGGCTCGGGGCGGACCGCCCCCATCGCCTCCCCCCCCCCCCTAGATCCGCTACTGGGTCCAGAAAACCAGTTAGTTTACAGATGAGTCCAGAAAAACTGGTCATTTTACCGATGGGTCTACATAAAACCAATCATTTTATCGACGCATCGAGAGAAAACGGTTATTTTACTGATCGGCAGTCTTTTTTTTTGGTTTTTTTCGAGCCTTTGAACCTCAAAAATTTTCGGGCCAAATGTTGCCGTAAATGGTTAAATTCTTTAAGAAAATTCGAGCGTCAGCCTCGTAGAATTCGCACGAACGTGATCGTAGATTTTCATAATTTTATTTTACGTTGTGGAATGTTTGGGTTTAATCTTTGAAAAATTTCGATTCGCAGATACGAACTATTTATCACACTTTTTTCCCCGTTAAAAAACGCTTCGTTTCAGGGCGCGAGGTGAAGCCAAATACGGTCTTAACGAATAGATGCGCAGTAGCGCATTGCGCAGGTCGAGAAACAGAGACGCCATCGAATGTCGTATATTGGTACGTGACTCGTCACAAGCCGGAATAAAAGTTCTTGCTCCTCGCGCCTTGTCTTCCTTACACTTGCCCCTCCACGCTTAGCGAATAACCTAAAAATTGGCGTACACTCGATCGTCCCAAGAGCTTCGATTCAGCCCGTTCGGAAATCACTTTTTTATTGGGTTTTTCATCGCCGAGGGCGAAAGATTCTCACCGAGGAAATTCGAGTTTTACATCGGGGACACGAAAAATAAAAGAGAACACTCGCCGGGCGGAAGTTGCGAACGGCTCGGGGGAGAAAAATATCGAGGAAAACATTTCCAGCGGTGGTATGAAACGCCTCTACTGGATCGAGCCTAACTAAGCCTCCCGTTTGTACAACAAAGTTCGAGCACGAATAAAAAAGACAAAGAAACGGAAATCGCTGCCGCAACGAGAGAATGGCTTCCGGTTAATATTCTTACCGAATCGTCCCTCGTTTCTCATAAGGTTAAACGGTCAACGAGATTTAACGAGAGATAATACGGAAACACGTGCAACCGCGATACGAACTACAGAGCGATCGTCGCTCACTTCGTTTTATTAAAGATATTCACTGCGCGCAAGGCCGACTGCGCGCAGCGCCACGATACTTCCAAAGCGACACGGTGTCGCCATCTCGCGCTCGCTCAATGAAACTTCGATACAGTTGCACCTCGATTTCTTTTTCAACTTGTTTAACGGTATCAAACGTATATTTTTTATTGTCGGGTTTGCTGCCTGATAAACCCAAACGAATTTAATTTCAGTAAAAAACATTACTTTCTACAAGACCTAATTCGCAAAAACGAAGTTTTGAAAAATGTATGTTAACAAACTTAATTTTTAAAAAATGCTCATTGTAACGTAACGAATCGTGAAAACGAAAACTTTTGTTTAGGTTATGTTTGACGAAAAATCGACATCTAACAAAAACCGATTTTCAAAAAAATGCACGCCGAGGTAAAGATGAGAAAAAATACAAACTTGTCCACTAGGAAAAACGCGTTTAAGTTTTAAAAGGTTTCGAACTGTATGGGCGAATACATCTATATATAGGAGACGCACTGCTTCGTGTAACAAGTTTTTATTTCGTTTCCTTCAGCTCGCCGGTAATTGAACGTACTAAGGAATAGAAATAAAAAAAGAGGGAGCGAGAAAGAGAGAGAGAGAAAGAGGGCGACAAAACCGCAGGGCAGAAAAAAGCAACGTTTCCAACGAAGAGAGCGAGCGAGTGAGACAGGAAATAGGGGGAAGTGTGAAATAGGAGTAACACGTGTGCGATTAATCGTGGCGGAGTGACATAGAGTTTGGGGTCGGAAAATTGATACGCTGGCCTATGGATTTCGGGCTACGATAACGTTTTTTTTTCGTCTTAACGTCCCTCGTCTTTGAATACCCTTGAGAATTCGCTTGCCAGCGAAACATCAAAAATGGATGGCAGTTTTGGTGGTTCAAGGAAGTGCATTATTTTTCTGTTATCGATAAATATGTGAAATTGGGTGTAATAATATGAAAAAAAAATTGGCAAACCGAATAAATAAAAAAATTAAATAATAAATAAATAAATTCTTGTAAATAAATAAAATAAATAAATAAATTCGTATGAATAAATAAAATCAATAAATTCGTATAAATAAATAAAATAAATAAATAAATTCGTATAAATAAATAAAAAATAAATATACCTAAAATATCGAGAAAACAAATGTCATCTCGAAGGAAGCGACTTTCGTAGCGTGCTTTATGTACACCTACGAAAGCTTTATCATTATGGCAGTCATTTGAACCAGCCACCTTTCAAGAGTGCATCCCTTCCGGGCTCGAACGCAAACGAAAAAAAAAAAAAAAAAAAAAAAAGAAATGCCGATATTCTCCACAAAAGGGCCAAGGGAAAAAAAGCGCAGCTGCGAATAAAGACGCGACGACGCCGGGAGGGAGCTTTCTTTAGAGGAACTCGCGATCGTCGATAGAGGGATCGTTTATCGGCTTTCTATCTTTGCATAAGTATATAGTTCAAGGTTCGCGCGAACGTGTCATGCATACAGGTAAATATATGTATATACTATACATATACATATATATATATATACAGGGTGGGAAAAAGTAGAGAAAGCCCTGGAAATATAAGAAATAGGAAGGTAGTTCCAAAGGAGGAATCCAAAGGTGACCTTCAAATATATTCGGGATGACCTTGAATTTGTTCAAGGTCAATCGGAGGTGACGACTGTAACCTTCGTTAAAATTGGTCCCTCAGAGGACTTCAAGGTCAAATGTCTTCGACCTTAAAATTCCTTCGACCTTCAGCGGATTCTCAAGGTCACAGCTGATCGATGGTCCGAGTATACGTTCCAACGTGTAAAGCGGTACGGAAAAGCCAAACCGTTTGTTGAAACAACTTATTACGAAGTTGTACTCGACGTGACCTTGAGAATGAAGTTCAAGGTCATATCGAAAATATCCATTCCTCCACTCTGTTTCGCTGAGACTTGTGATTGGCTTTGAAACTTTTTTTGTTTAGAATGAAAAAGTGCGAATTTTGACGAATTAGTGGAAGTATTTTTACCCACCCTGTATCTATGTATACATAGCCGTTATTTCCGATAAAAGAGCAGATATGGCGTCATAGGAACTGGAACTGGCTGTTCTCCAACGACGTGTTCGCGCGGTCTTCCGCCTCCTCGCTTCCTCCCACTCCATTATATGCCCCCGCATAATTCTCGGACAATAAATTCGCTCTTGGTACGAAATCGCCGAGGAAATTACGATGATTCCGATACGGTGGCTACGAAGGTAGCGTCATTTCGCTCGCGATTCACCGAGCGCGAAAGAAAAAAGTGTCTACGGGCTGCGGAACTTTAGAGAAACGATCGTGCCTTTTTATTTTTTAATTTTAATACTTAGACGTCTTTTGAACTGAAGAAATGACGGACGGCGGCTGGAGGGGGGGGGGGGTTGAGTAAAGGTGTGCAAACTCCAATGGAGTATCGGGACGCGAACGTTGAAACGAGCATGCACTTATGCCGATTGAAAGAATTTCCGGTTCTTCCGGATCTCCCCGTTGATGCTCAATTGACCCTAATCGCTGTTTCGATGATAACGACCAGGAACCTGATGTTTCAAATAGCGTTCGCGTTTTTGGATACTCTACTTCCGGTTCCCATTGGTACGATGATGAACGAATGAAAACAATAAGAAATCGAAAAAAAATCGAAAAGATCGAAAAAAAGTGGAAAAAAGATTGGAAAATGTCGAAAAAAATCGAAAAGATATAAAAAAAAATGTATTTTCCATTTCAAATGTATCTAGAAATGTATATTGCTTTATTTCGTAAAAATATACTTTTTTAAGTCCGGTGATAAAAAAGACTTTGTTTTTTTTTATCACTTTCGGTAGAACGATAAAAAAAGAAACTTAAAACTAGAATTTACGACGAGAGGTATTAAAATTTTTATCAAAAGCTATGATAAGAAAATACTCACACTAATTTTCCCTGGTCTTCCTTCTTTCGCAATTATCGAGTATATAAGCACTCATTCTCTAGCTTGATGCAAGAATTGACGTTTGACGTTCGTCGGCCAATAATCGTCGTTGGACAATATCGTAAGTATACAATTGTTAAGAAAAATTCGCTCGCGGTTATTTGTGCTTTTTAAAATCATTTATTATTATTATTATTATTTATAATTATAATTATTTATAATTGTTATTTATTATTATTTATTCTTATTTCTTATTATTATTGATGACTTATTTTTTATTGATTACTTGAACGAACAATACACGAAACGATTTCACGGATTTATCGACGACATTATTTTTGAAGTTGCAGCCAATACGAGACCGGAAATACTGAGTAATCGATATGGCAAAAATTTTTTACTTCATTTTCGTCGTCCTTATGATCGCGGCATTATTCATGAGTGCCAGCGCGGATTGCTCCGCTTACAAGGGACCGGTGCGCCGAAATTTTATAATTTTTAACGTATTGCTTATTGTTTGGGTTTCGAAGACTTAAAAAAATTTTTTTTTCTTTTTTCGTCAACTGCTTTCAGCACTCGTTGATGGAAAAAACATTTTCTTTTTTCTTTTTTCGATTTTGTTGTTTTTTTATATTTATTATAATTCAACCATTTTTTTGTCTCAGTGCGGTTCTGGACATCCCCTCTGTTGTCCTGGACTGGAGTGCATACCGTACGCCAATAAATGCGTGTAGTCATCTGACGGTTCTCGAAGATTCTCAAGTGTAGGAAAAATGTTAAAAAAAAACGAAATCAAAAGTTACAGGCTATGAAGACGCGCGGAGATAAATTTTGTCATTTGTATTTTAATGTGGAGCCGAGAGCTGTGTATTAATAAAAATAAATAAAAATTACAGTGAAACTGATATACGAACAATACTTGAATAAAACCAAAAATACTTGAAGAAAACAACTTGAAAATACTTGAATAAAACAAACCGTCCCTTGGCGTTTAATTAAAGACACTTTTGTTTTTACATGAATTCAGGTGGTTCCCTGATTTTTTTATTGGCCATGAAAAACCGTGATTATTGACACGGGGTCTTCGAGCTAAAGTCGGCGTTTTCACGACTTTCCAGGGGTCTCGTTAATTTCGAAGGTCATATCGTGGGAATGTAATCGAGGGGAGGGTATAACGCTGTCCGAAGGATTGTCCACCCCCGCAGCCAGTTTTAACGTCGATGGTTTGTTATTATTAGCGTTTGTCGTTCTACGAATATTTCTCGCTTTTGTCTCTCCGTTTGGATACGTCATACTCGTGTGTTTGTAAGCACGCACGGCTGGATAAATCGCGCCGTAGCATCGCTCATATTCACGAGCCATTCCGTACCTTTTGCTGAACTTTTTTGTTCCCATTCGTGACCTTTTTCCCCAGACCCCCTTTGTTTCTTAGCGATGAGCGTCGAGCACTTTTTTTTCCCATCTTTTTGAATCGTGTGTCTGTTGAAAACGAAACAAATTCGTGTTCTCGTCTGTACCTTTTTTTTATTTTTTCAAAACAGGGATGTTAATACCACTTTCTTCGAGTGAATGAAGTATACGAGGTGTATAAGTATACGTATACAAAAAACGCGTTATTGACCTTCGTACACCCTCTGTGTGGGCGTGTAGAGAAAATTTCGCATTGGCAAACGATTAGTCTCGTTAAACCGTGAAACTTTTGTCCCGAACATTTTTTCGTACAGTTAACCGTTTCGGAGATATTCGCGTTTGTCGTTTCCGATAGGACACCCTGTAGATGTACAGTCCGAGCCAAAAAATACTTTCGACCAGAATTTTCGTATTTAGAGTCATGGTAAAAATCTGTAAAAAATCAGGTGCACTCAGGACCTTAGGGAGAGTGTATTAGAATGATAAAAAAGCCTAAAAGTTATTAACAAATTGTTTAAACAAATTATAAATTAACAAATTTCGGCTGACGAAAAAAGTTCGTTGGAGGAATGTGAACAACTGATTTTCTTGAGAATTATTTTTTCTGTTGGATTAGTCTGAGGCTCGATTGAACCGGGACGTCCCGTAGATTCGCGTTTATATCTCAGCTCTCGAGCATCTTTGACTGCTTTGCGAACTACACGGCCCTCGGACAATATTCAACTTCGGTGCTCGAATTTTTTTTTTCTCCTCCCTGCTCTAACCGTCTCTCGCAAAGTTTCGCGGCCACTTTGATGGTCCAGCTTTTTCGCAAAACGTTTTTATTATTTTTTTTTTTTTAAATTGAATCTTTCGAAGTGGATTGAGCTTGGCTCGTCGCGCTTCGCCGTTATTACTTTCGGCTCTTTCGCCAATGTTCGCGAACTACGAGTGGGGTATTTCGTACGAAGGCACGTTTTACGTATAAGATAAGAGAAAACATCAGAAAAACTATTTCATCCGCAAAGTAAATAAATAATTATTTATTGTTTGATATTAAACCTAAGTCGAATTGAAAAAATGCACATTTCATTTGATTGTATATTATCACGTACATTTATTTCTGCAATTAATTCATTAATGCAACTCTAAATTAATTAAATGAATAAATAAATAATGAATCAATCAAATTTTATAATGATTAATTTATTAATTAAATTTAATTAACGAAATACAGTTTTAATCAGTAGTATCGTGACGTCAATTTTTTGAATGATCATATAAATCGGTAATTCAAGTCGAGTGCTGAAATGACGAATCGAGTCGGATCAAAACAGATCGCATTGCTTGTGAGACAAAATACTCGCGAAACCATGGCAACTTCCGCTCTAGTCAACAAATCCTCCCTATCCAAAATCATCGACAACTTCCGGCTAAATTTTGACTGTCGAAAAAAAAAAAATAAAAATTCATCGTATAATCGATCGAGAAACGAAAAAATAACGATCGAGGTACGAAAAAATAACGGATAAAAATTGTAAATAAATAAACGTGGTTAATTTTGGAAAAGCTTTCAAAAGCTTTTCTTCGTTGGCCCCGTCGCCATGTGTGATCATTGCGCGTGAGTGGAACTTCAATTACATCCGGATTTCACTTGAGGTTTGAATTTTTTATTTTTTCTCTCGTTCAATCATCGAATTTCGATAAATTGCAGAAAAGTGACCGGCCAGAAGGGCTACGGTGGGCAGATAACCTGTCGATGCGAAAAGTACGCGACAATCAAATTCCTTTCTTAATTAAAGTCATTCATTGATTAATTGATTAATTTGATTTTTTTTTATTTTCCAAAACTACGGTTTTTGATTTTTTAAAATCAAATTGCACGAGTAATTTAAAGAAATAAAAAAATTAAATGTAGAAAAAAAACATTTTTATCGTTTGCAGTGGCGATAAGAAAGAGGAGGAAAGAAGGGATAGGGATAGGGAAAGGGACGACGGACGCTGTGCCAAAAAGTGAGTAAAAACTTCGAAAAACGAGGAGAAAAATTTACCATACATTTTTCATTCAACACAATAATTCAAAAAAATTACATGAATTAAATAAAAAATAAATAATTATAGCAACACAACATTCACGTGTTTTGACTCGTTAAAATTAAAAAATGAAAATTTTTTTTCGCCATTTAATTCGTGTTCCATCGATTCATCACTCTTACCCCGACGGGGCTCCAATCCAATTATTAACTCATTTATTAATTTACTCATTTATTAAAACCCCTTAATGTAAAAAAAATGACGATGGATTAACCGCTAAAAGTGAATGAATGTTCTCTGTGGAAAAATGACAAAGGGTGGGGGCGGGGAAAATTTATTTCTATCCTCGAGTCATATTTCATAGAAATAAATTTTGCGATTTAATAGGGTAACTGCAGGGAGGGGAGGTTTTTTAATTGTTTATAATAATTATAATAATGGTAAAATAATAATGGAATAATATAATAATTTAGTAATAACAATAATGAAATTTTTCGAACATTTTTTCTTATTGTTTTTATTATTATTATTATTAAAAAAAAATGTTTTTTTTTCTCAAGGGCAAAAGAAGCTTCCGGAAACTGCTGTCAGGCTTGCGCCTGCTTGGATGGAAAGGACAAGGACGACGGAAACGGATACAAGGAGAACGGAAAGGCCGACAAGAGAAGATCCAGGGGTCAAAACATTGCAAAATGAATTTTTTTTCGGATCGAAAAAAAAAAGTTCGAACATTCGATTAGAAAAAAATACAAAAGAAAAAAGTGGATAATGCAAATGTCAAAGATAAGGACGAAGAAAAAAAAAGAATTTTTATTTTTATGTACGAACGAACGCTTGAAATAAATTATACATTTTTTTAGGGCGGTAAAACGCGATCGAAAAAATTATCGAGATTTTCAAAAATGTTTTTTTTTTCAAAAAGCACACTTTCAAAAATGAAAAAAAACCGGAAAATATAAAAATTTCGATTGCGGAGTTTCAAGGACGAAAAAAATTCATCGAAATAACAGAAAAATCGTAAATTTAGCGATTTTTGGAAAAATGATTTTTCAAATTGTGAGTCGAGTCGAGGGATGAATTTTGAATTGGAAATCGAGGAACGGCTGGCATAATCGAAGAAAGAGTAAATTCGAGAACAATACGGAGGCTGACGGGTCGAGGCAGTTCGACGCAACCCAGGTGCAATCAAATTACCGTCGAGGCGGGTTGACAGCCTCCGAGCCGCGAAATGGAAATTCTAGAAATCACACAGCGCGACGTTCTCCTATAAATGCCCGACGATATTTGACAGATGTCAGACGCACCAAAAGACAAACACGCGGACGGAATAACTTCGCGGGTGATCGGGGCGCTCTTCGTGGTGGTAAAAAAACACAAAAAAAAACAATTTTTACGTAAAAAGAAAAAACGAAAAAAAAAAACAATTTTTACGTAAAAAGGAAAAACGAAAAAAAAAACAATTTTTACGTAAAAAGGAAAAACGAAAAAAAAAAACAAATAACCGGCTGTTCGAAAATCAGCTACGTTCGTTCGGTTTTGAATGACATTTTCGACAATTTTCCAAATTCCCAGTTAGATTGGATTCGATTATCAAAAATTACGAAATTCCGCGAAAGAAAAAACAAAGTAAAAGAAGAAAAAAAAAAACAAAAACAAAAATTGTTATCATGTGCGATCATTGCAGGTGAAAAACCTTATTATTTACTATTTTATTATTTTATGTCGATGATAAATCATTTTCATTTTCAAATTTTCAAAGATTTTTTTATTTCAATGCAATCTAAGAAATATTCACCAATCGAATTATTAATTGGTATTACAAATAATAATAGTAATGATAAATAATTATTATTAACGAATCATTTATCGTCGTATAAAAAAATATATATATCTATATGTATATAGAAATAAATAATAAAATACATACGTACAATACAATATGATAAAAAAAAGTATATATATATAGGAAAAAAATATATCGATTCATCAATATCTACAAGGTATAAAATAATAATAATAATAATAAGAATAAGAAATACATATTTTTTTATTAATTTTCATAATTATTTCATATAACTAATTTTTAACATTTTTTTTAATATACGGAATAAAGTGTACGAAATAAAATGTAATACATTAACAAAAATACGTAAATAAATATAATAAAAAATATATAAATACTTTTCTCAAATACTTTTTATTTTTTCGCAAATTTTCAGGTCAGCGCTCGCTAGAATGGATAACGAAACGACGGCGGGTCACCGGGTGTATGAAAAAGCTCCGGACTTAGCTCGAACTTGGTAAGCTTATCGGTAATAGAATCTCGGGGGTTGGATAGCCCGATGGCGTCATGGAGAGACCCACACGCACCCACAGAGACAAATCGATTCGGAGATTTCGAAAGAAAAGACTCCTGACTCCTATCCCTGCCCCTCTTCATCCTACGCTTTTCTCCTACCGAGCATTTATTCTTATCTGGTGCTTTTTTCCCCCTTTTTCAACCCCCTATATAATGCTACTATGGACTACTATATTCCTCCTGTAATTATTGCTATCCCTTTGCCACGTCGCGATTCATCCTCGCACGATTATTTTATCCACGGACACGTGCACACGAGTTTCTGTTTATACAGTGTGTCCCATTCAAGTAGTCACGACGCGATATCTCCGTAAAAATGCATTTTACAACAAAATCTTTTAAACAAAAGTTTCATGGTTTTAGCGACCGGATATAACGATCTAGTTGATTTTTGTATTTTTTACTATTTTCAACGACTTTTCAAGGTCAATGTCATTTTTTCATAGGTAAACCTATATTTTTTATTTCGCTATCATTTCCTCCAAAGGACAATACATAACTTTTGTTGAAAACATTTTTCTGTACGACCTCAAGTTTTTGCGATATTTTAATCCATTTTTTATTATACCCCGTTTTGGCGTTTGACCCAGTTATTTTTTTAAGTCCGGTTTGATTTTATTTTCATTACGTTTCCGTACTTTTAATCTCCGTTAAGTTTTTCAAACCTTTTTTTTTTATTGATTTCATAATTATAATGATTTTGTCTATTTTTCAATAATTAGCAGTGAATATTCAAATAAATGTTTGTTCGAGTCTTTTGAAAAATCGGTGGTGATTTTTGAGTACCGATCGTGTAATACGAGTACATTAAGGGGATTTGACAATTAGGCCTGGAATTGCGAGGGAACGGGAAGTGAGGAGGAATCAGTCCTCGGGCTGTTGCGGAGGAGGATGCTGCGAGAGAACGAAATTGATTTCGTCCGGTTATGGAACGAAACGCGAGGATGACGAACGAAGAGGCAAGCCTCGGGGAGAAACGCTCGATCAATCGTACTTAGCGGCCCAGTCAAGAAATCTCTGCACGCATTGTAACGGCTATAACTTCGTTGGAAGCTCCGCCGCTACTCCTCCGTGCACACCCGCGAGCCCCGGCTTCAATTCGGCCAATTGTTTCGCCGATTCAATTAATATGCCCCGGGGATTCGTCGAGCCGTATTCCCAACCAGCGGGAGGTCAGTTCTCGACTGTCTCAACTCGCTCCGATCACTCTTTTCCTCGTTTTACAATCTTTTCTCGATTTTTTTTTCACGATTATTTATTTATGTTTTTCATTTTTTTTTTAATTTTTCATGATCATTTTTCTATTTTTGATTATTTTCTATATCTTTTTTACATTATTAACAATTGTTCATCGATTTATAATTTTTTACAACTTTTTTTTACAATTATTTATTCATGTTTTTCATTATTTTTTACATTATTTATAATCATTTTTCAATTTTTGATTATTTTCAATTTTTTTGTACATTACTCAAAAGCTGTTTTTTTTTTCATTTTCCTTTCTACATTATTCACGATTATTTATTGATTTACATTTTTTTATTTTGTTCATGATTATTGATTTATTTACTAATTTTTTTTTAGTTTGTTTACGATTATTTATTTATGTTTTTCATTATTTTTTTCATTTTTATACTTTTTTACATTATTTTTACATTTTTTCATTATTTTTTACTCCCGATTCGGCAGTGTGTCCAGCAATAATGAGGAATCTCCCGTGTACGTCTTATCGCGATGCGAAGTGTACCGGTGGCGATTGCTGCGACGATGAGTCCGACGACCAGGGAGAATCCGAGGAACGCGAGAGACACTCGCGGACCGGGTGACACGAACGAATCCGCCCAGTTTAAAGAACGAAGAAAATCAATTAATTCATTAAAAACAAAATTAAAAAAAAAAAACAGAAAATTTATTAATTTAAAAAAGAACGGAAAATTATTTAATTAAAAAAAAGTAGTAATAAACGAAAAAAAACAAGAAATGTATTTATTTAAAAGAGAAAAAAATTAATTAATTAAAAAAAAAGAAAAAATAATTGATTAAAGAAAAGAAAAAAAAACGAAAAATAACCAAGCCTCCTGTGATGTAAACGGAAAATTAATTAAACGGCAAAATCCTAGAGAGTTGAAATTTTTCTCTCGCCAAGCTTGCTCTTTTTCTTGATGGTAAACGAGAGAGGTGAACGTTGAGGAGAAAGAGGAAAAGAAGGGCGGGGGGGGGGGAGATAAAATATTGCGGAAGGGTTGAAATAAAGAGATAAGAGCGATGTCGGGACGGATCCATCCTCGTCCCATTTCCCGCGCGAAAATCCTCATGGATGAATTGGCTCGGGGGTTACAGTGAGAATGACGAGACCAAATGACCTAGAGAGGGAGAAATTGAAAAAACAACGTTGGAAAAAGATAAAAGGTCTCAAAGTGACAATTATATATTTCGTAATAATAAAAAAAGGGGTATCATTGAAGTAATTAAAATTAACAGATTTCTGGGGAATATAATAATAATAATAATAATAATAAAAATCGTAAAAATGGTTATGAAAATAGTAATAATTATAATAATCATTAAAATCGTGATAACAAAAATAATTGACGAAATTAACGAATCGAACAAACCGAATGCTTTTTGGGGCAAAAAATGAGTTTTTACTACAAAGGCGTGTCTGACCAATTACTTACTCTTACTACTCAATGCCTGCCAGTTCCCCTACGTCGAGTAACTTTCACGTCACGTTTGCGTTCATTACCAGCTTCGGTGCGAGAATATTTTTAGAGAACAAATAGGAAATACGGATAAATAGTTAAATGCTAAAAAGGAGGGTAATAAATAATTCTTAATAATTATGAATAATAAAAAACGAGAAATGAAATGATGCTTTCAATAAAAAGAAACTTTTAATGAAAATTGAAGAGACAAAGAATGTAATAATGAAAAATCGAAGGTATCGATGTGCGTTTTGAAAAAAAAAGAAATGCGTTTTGAAAAAAATGCGTTTCAAAAAAACAAAAAAATGCGTTTCAAAAAAACAAAGAAATGCGTTTTGAAAAAAAAGAAATGCGTTTTGTAAAAAAAGAAATGCGTTCTAAAAAAAAAATGAAAATGCGTTTTGAAAAAAAAAGAGAAAATGCGTTTTGAAAAAATGGAAAAATCGTTTTGCTAAATTATTCCTTCTAAATCGTTTTTTCTTTCATTATTTTCCATTTTCTCTCTTTTTCGAGAAATTGTAAAACGGGAATCACGGAACATCTGTTCGAAAGATAAAAATACGATGGGGGCGAAAAGTACAAGCGTGATCGAAACAAGGATCCTTGGAAGCCTCGTCAAAGTTTTGATTCGTACACACGCGATACAATAGGACGCACCTTCTCTCGCACGTATACCAGGATCTAATTAAGACTCCCGTATACCGGGTGTCGCTCGAATTACGCGAATAACCAAAAAAATTTTGTTTCTCGCGCTCGTTCGTTCAGGACACCCGGTATATAGAAATGCAGAATCGCGCATTCGGGGATGATACTTTCTACGGTTCTGCAGTAATTTCTCGAACGTGACGAACGGGTTGTTACGTGAAGCCTCATATCCGGTACTGAACTCGATCCCAGTGTGTTCCCTCGGCTGCACTCTCCTCCAGACCTCAAAAGTTAAGCTCAGTTTCTATTCGTAAACTACGTCGTTTGTCTTATACCCGTAGACACGTGTAAACGGGTGTACGTAGGTACCTGGCGTGTGCTCCATAACTTTTGTCATTTCTCGTTACGTCAATGTAATAATAATGATAATAATAATTATCGTCATAATAGAAAATAATAACAATAATAAATAATCCCATATAAATAGAATAATAACAGTAGAAAATAATTATAAATAACAATAATAATAACAATAACAAATAACAAATAAATAACATGAATAATAACAAGAAAAAATAATAATAATAATAATCACAAATAATAATGAGTAACATGAATAATAACAAACAATAATAAATAACAGGTAATAAAAAATAATGACAAATAACAACAACAACAATAATAATAATAATAATAATAATAACAACCGATAATGAATAACATGAATAACATGAATAATAACCAACAATAAGAAATAACAGGTAATAACAAATAATGACAAATAACAATAATAATAATAATAATAATAATAATAATATAAACAATAAAAATTCCCCCATCACTGTTCTTTTTGCAATAACAATAAAAATTGTAGTTTCAGAACCTAATATATTGATTTTGAAACTTTTTCGTCGTCACGATAGTGATCTTTTAATAATTATTTTTATTCCCTTTTTTCATCCATCGTCGAAATTGTTAAATCGTTAAATTTATCATTTATTTTCGTATCTCCAACCCCCAACTCTCAACCCTCGACTTATTACCACCACTCAATTCTCCTAGATTTTTTCTGTCGAGCGGAGTTCCAGAGACGAAAAAAAAAAAAAGACTCTTCTTAATGCACGTGGCGAAATTATCATGATTATCCGTCTGCGTGGTAAAACGAGCGCGCCTTTCCACGCGCCGCATAAAGAAGGGGTGGGGGGTGGAGAAAGAAAAAAAAACGATGGTCGATCGTTCCTCCCACGACGTTATCCCACTACCCTCGCACCCCTTTCGGAGGTGGGGGATGAAAGTAAATTGAGAAGCTCCAGGGGCGGGAGGGGGGGGGGGTGAGGGGCAAGTTCCGGAGGATTGAATCGAAGAGGAAAGAAAAAGCGAGAAGAGGAACAAGGAAAAACGAGGCGGTCAGTTTCCACGTGTGCGAAGTGAAAAATTAAGGAATTCTTCCCCGGGGGTTTTGGGGGGGGGGGGGGGAGGGGTTGTGCAAAAAGTCGATAAATCGAAACGACGATTAATGTGCAATCGTGAAGGCTCGATTAATGGAGATATGGCCCCATACGTGGCTCGTTACTGATGAACTTTGTCGATTAAACAAATTTTCACGATAATGACAAAAATAAACTTTGGATATTCGAAATAATTTTGGTTTGGGTTTGTTTCTTTTTTCGTGAAAAGTGTTTTTTCGAAATATTCGAATAATTCGAAATAATATTTGTTTGGGTTTGTTTTTTCAAAAGTGTTTCTTTTTTACTGAATGGTCGTTTTATTGATATAGTATTGGAGTATCAACCCCTAGGATATTCGAAATATATTTTGTTTAGGTTTGATTTTTGAAAAGTGCTTTTTTTACGAAATAGGTAAATGGTTGCTTCGTTTATATACGACTAGAGTATCAACCCCTAGGATATTCGAAATAATTTTTGTTTCGGTTGGTTTTTTCGTGAAAAGTGTTTTTTCGAAATATTCGAATAATTCGAAATAATGGGGGTATGGCCGCATACGTGGCTCGTTACTGATGAACTTTGTCGATTAAACTTATTTTCACGATAATGACAAAAATAAACTTCGGATATTCGAAATAATTTTTGTTTGGGTTTGTTTTTTCATGAAAAGTGTTTTTTTTTCACTGAATAGGTCGTTTCATTGATATACTATTAGAGTATCAACCCCTAGGATATTCGGAATAATTTTTGTTTCGGTTTGATTTTTCAAAAGTGTTTTTTTTTTTTTACGAAATAGGTAAATGGTTGCTTCATTTATGTACGCTTAGAGTATCAACCCCTAGGATATTCGAAATAATTTTTGTTTCCGTTGGTTTTTTCGTGAAAAGTGTTTTTTCGAAATATTCGAATAATTCGAAATAATTTTTGTTTGGGTTTGTTTTTTCAAAAGTGTTTTTTTTTTCTACTGAATATATAAATGGTTGCTTCATTGAATTACGATTAGAGTATCAACCCCTAGGATATTCGAAATAA
>JAPYZJ010001890.1:0-24079 GCA_030522765.1 Ophioninae sp. B BG-2022a
CATGCGGACTCTCCGGCTCGGGCGCGTCCGATTGGCTGCCGTAAAAAATTAATAACAATTCAGGGGTTGATCCGAGACCCATACATGCTTATATCAATCCTCTTAGAATTTCATCCCCTACCTCCCATTTCAAGGATGACATTCTTAGCTGGGACACCCTGTATATATGTATATGTACCTATATAGCTGTATGAGTTGCATATTCCGTGTCTAGCGTTCGATTATCGCGAACAAGGAGGCGCGAATGTGCTCGGCATAGGTAATTATCGGTCTATCAATATTCATTTACCATCGAATGCGGGTATACACAACGGGCATGCATACCGCACGTTTCTCCATCCATTGGACTTTGCGAGCAGGTATAGTATTAAAATTGAGTATTTATGTGGCGAAGCGTACGAGGGCTTGAAACAATGAAATTTTTTAGGCACTATCGAACGAACGACGAATTTTCGATGAAGAATGCAGATGCGTGGAAACTGATATATCCATCGCTTTAGTAACCTCGATTCATCTATTTAGGGGGTTCGCTCGATGGATTTATCGGTTTTCAACTTCTCTCTCGACAATTTTTCAATGGAAATCCAGTATTATTTTTATTTGGGATATTTGCTTACGAAACAGGTGGGGAAATAAAAAAAATATCAATTTTCATATCGCGGTAAGTGGATTAATAAATATCGATAGTAATTATTTTTTAGTGAGGTTTAATAATCTATAAAAAAAATTCATATGTATTTGGGTGTAAAATGTTGAAATATCCATTGCTTCGCTATAGTAATCTCAATCTATTGATTCGGTAGATTATTTGATTAATTTATATGCTTTTCTAGCTCTTTGAAAAAAAGTCAACAATAATTCGATACAATTTCGTTTTTCAATAAAATATTGTAAACAAATTCCAAAAGTTATATCTCTCGAAAACAAACTTTGATTTTCCATTAAGATTTTCTAATAATATCGAAGCCCGTATCTGTCATACTTTCCATTAGCTTCTCCAGCCCTTTCCAATGTATCTTTTGATTCCCTGAGGATGCCCTGCGCAAAGAGAAACGAGAAAAGGTTTGAACGTGCTGTTAATCGAGACACTAGTGACGTGATCACCGATGACCATCTCGTTCAAGTACATAAACTTAACGAAGATGGGACTAGGTATGCATAGATATAGAAGAGTATCTTTTGATACGATCGTATCAGGAAATACGATACGGCGAGCTAATATAACAATGTCGCACGTCCGAGTCAATCGTACGTCCAATATCTCGAATAATCTCTCCCGATGGAGCATATAAATCGACGTCTTTACGCTCACGAACGAATCTCTCTTTCCCCTCAATCCCTCCCCTCCGCTGGTACCCCTTGTCTGGTCGTAATATAAAATGAATTGGTCCGGCACACGTACCGTGTGGAGGAACGCAGGGAACATCGAGGAGAGTCATTTCTAAGACCGTAAGATAAAGTCTCCGATAGGCGTTCAACGAGAGCCACCAACCGATCTCTTATATACTGGCTTCAATGCTAATTATCTGATTCGCGACGAGCGAGAAAACGCCGCGTACATCTTTTGCGCTCTTTTGTATACGTGGCCTCCGTATATGTGTGCATGTACACGCTCCAGCTTGGACGCCGGCTGTCGATGCACAGGGCGCAGAAGCAATATCGAGATTATTATCGGTAACTCTCGAATGGCGTAATCTCGTCGTTCGATCGGCACTGGTACACGAAGCGTGCCATTTACGCATGCCCTCACCGACCGTTTTCCATACCAATATACCGATCCCTCCGCAGTTAAACTCAGTAAATTCGAGCAACGAGAAACTCCTGGCGAAGATCGATAACTATTTTGCAACCTTCCATTTCTACGATTTATTACTATCCCAGGATGTGATCGTGTCTTTCCTAGCTTCCTTTCCATCTTTAGGTTACGGCTATTCCCGTGAGATAGTCGAGGGAAAATCGTTCATTTGAATTCAACGATAGTCAGGTGTTTCTGCTCTGACTAGATATTTTCCGTGCAGGTGGTATCATTTCTTGAAGGATTGGTAGCCATGATTTGCTTGGGTTTGTTTTATTTCAGATGGGCCCAAAACACGATCGATACACTTTCTCTAAAACGCTAAAAATAGCTGGATCCAAACAAACCCAAGCAAAACTTGACTTCTAGTTCTTTTCCACTTCATTCCAAAGGGACTTTAGTCCAAAGGGCTAGAGGTCAAGTTTTGCTTGTTTTCTTTGAGTCCAACTGGAAAGGAAAGAATTCCTTCTTCCTGGAACAAAACTACGAAACAGGACCCAAACTGATAACAGCTAGGGACTTCCTAGCAGAACCACCATCTAGGCAAAATTCCTTAGTCCAGCTAGGAAGTTTGGATCCATCTAGTATTCCAGAAACCTCCAGAAATTTTGCATACAAGTGACGTTAACGAAACCATTTTTCCTATTCCGTGATGATTGGGTCGATCAGTTAATCGATGCAGAAGGATTCTACTGTTTGGAAAAGCCAGATGTCCATCCAACAACGCATGGTCAGCAGATATGCTCATGGTATGCTGATTTTCGTAATCGATTGGCTCACACTTTAGGAAAACTAAATTTGCATTGTTGATAAGGATTCTATTGATCAGCTAAATATCACGAACACGATGCACATGAGAACTTTGATCTTTCAGCATCCAACGAGGGTCCATTCGCGAGGCTTCTCACGTTGCGATAATATTGACCGAACAGTAGATACGCAGTCACCGATTCAGCACAGTAGCGACCTTTCTACCGCTTCTGCAATCATTGCATAGATTTGCATTTATGGAATTATTGCGCACTAGCATGTGCCGTCACGCCCCTTTAGAAACAGTTGCTTGTTGAAGCACCTTTCAGTACCTGGTAAGAAATGCTTTCGGGATAAATAAGCAAATGCCTGGAACAACAATCATTTAAAAAATAAAAGGTAGTTTATTTATTGGTAATGAAGAATTCACCTGACGACGAAACGAAAATGGACAACTTCCCTCGTTAACTCGATTGCTGATTCAGCAGCTCTAAATATATTTCCGTAAAAAAATTCTTATCTCCGACGAACAATTAATTTCCTTATTGATTTTCCAGATGTCGTTTACTTCCATTGTGAATATCGATTTTCGACACTCGACTCCAGAAAATAGAATCGAAGAGACTGAATTACTTGACACAACCGCATTCCAGAATGGCCCGTCCAGACTGCCTTCCCAATCGCATTTACAAGCGATGCAAATCGACCAATAACAATTCAACCGCTCCAAAATAATTGGTTGCATCTCATTTTTTCCGGAATAAATTGGATGAAGTTTTCATCGCTGGAACGGTAGAAAAGTTCTTTCCAGAGGAAAAAAAGTTCTTTCTAATGGAAAGTCCTCCTTAACCTGCAAAGTTTTTTTTAAATTTGTTATTTCCATTACTATCGAAAAGCATATCATCAGTTTAGCTTGTAAATCCCGAAATGCACATTTGCTGACTTTTTCTAGTCTATTTGGGCTAAAAAATGCTCCACTGATTTCCACAGCACGAATCTGCTGAAGGAAATTTGGGTAAGAAACAAAACATTGTTTCCCATCGATGTAAACTTCCATTCTGTACTAACGTAACAAAAAATTCGAAAATCGAATTTATTCAGCCCACGAAATTGGGAAAGTAAGTTTTTTCAATGAAACCTACCATTTATTTGGTTTTTAGGATTTGTGCTTTAGGAGAGAGTGCTTCAAACGTGCTTCATATCTAGTCTGGATTTTTGTGGTTTGTTCAAGTTTGTTTAGGGATTATGGAGCTTATATGTATATTTACGAAAGGGGAGCTCGCGAGCAAACATTCGTATCGAGAATGAAGAAGAGCAGCTCTAGAGGAACAGGAAAGAACCGAGTTGTACATGCTGGAGCGTTTATGCAGGAGATTGGGGAGGTAACGCCATTTGAATAAATGCACGGAGCGAGCAGTGTGTATACATGGTTTGGATGGTGTTAAGGGTGTTTCGTGTTGCGCCGTTGTATATTCAGTCTAGAAAAGGGGAGAGAAAACTAAGTACGGGGTCTTTGACTGTCTCAACGATGCCGAGTTATCGATGGAATTGTAGCCCTAGTTCATTTAGTTCCCACTTTCCGAAGGCCCTCCAATCAGCTACGATAAAACACTTCAGAAATGATAAACTATTGGGAGCCAATGAATGAAAATGCTGTTGGAACGCAATTTGTTTCTTTTCTCAAAGATACATACAATTCCTACATCATCAAGCCAACATTAATCCTACCGGACCAAACTTCAACCTGAACCACGAAAGTACGAAAATCCACTGCACTTTATCAGGAATCCGCTTCGTCAAATTGGACTGTAATCTTTTGACTGGATGTACCAATCGACAAAATACAACTTGGCGATTATCTCTTTATCATTTAGACCCAACAGACCCAACTCCAGTCTGTTTCTGGTCCCTATACTTCACTCCTTTTACAATTGTTCAACGTCCTCCAACGAGCTACGATAAAGCACTTCGTTAAGGATGAACAGTTCGGACCCAATGAACCCAAATGCTATTGGAACGTAATTTGTTTCTTTTCTCAAAGATACATACAAATCCTACATCATCAAGCCAACATCAATCCTACCTGATCAAACTTCCTGAACCACGAAAGTACGAAAATCCACTGCACTCTCTTGACATCAGGAATCCGCTTCGTCAAATTGGACTGTAATCTTTTGACTGGATGTACCAATCGACAAAACACAACTCAGCGATTATCTCTTCATTATCTAGATCCTGGAAATCCAACTCTAGTTTGTTTCTGGTCCCTATATCTCCCACTTTACCAACGTCCTTTCGAGTGCACCGCACCGAGGAGTCCTCAGGGCTTTCATCTCGTCAACCGTAAGGAATGACCGTAAAGTGATCGCGAACATTTTACAGAGTGCTGCACTGGCATGCCCGTATACTTTTGGATATACACAGGTTCCCTATAAACGAGAAGTATTCCCCATGTGTCTCTTTCCACTTTCATCAGGGGCGGGTTTCGCGTTAACTCGGCAACAGGAACGTACAACACACAACGCTTGAGGGAACGTTCCATGGTCCACAGAGAAATTTCTCCCAGCCAATATATACAGCTTGGACTATCTCGTTCTCAAACTATATCCGGGAACGGAGTTGGCCACTCGATTTACATATTAACATACGACACAAAGAGACCTGTCTCGCGATTCCAACGAGATCGGAGGTATGTTACTCGTTGAATCGACCCTGCGGGGTTTCGAATTACTCCTGGTAATCGTACCTTCCACCTGCTTGCTTATTCCTTACAATCCCATGGCCTTCTATCCCACCGTCACTCGACTGGATTTCATTTGTTTAAACTTTCTGCCCTTGTTCGCTCTCTCAACTAACCTAACAAGCTTCCAATGGGATCGTGACTTTTTTCTTTTGGAACCTACCGCTTTTGTGGACATTCCATGTCTCGACTAATCCAGCGTTCAACTTCACGACCTCGAGATTTAAAAGAATACTTGTTCTGGTGGATACCGAGATGGAGAATGCCAGGGTTTGTTACCTAAACTGCTCTTTTATACCTACCATTTGTTCTTAGGATGTACTTGGACATAGTCTTCTTGAACGTCGTTGCAAAGAAACGGTCTCTTTGAATCGACCGTCTGATGGCCAGTTACGAGGCAAGGTATTCAAGAATTCTCCAATTTTACAGTTGAGACGAAAATCCGAAACAATTTGGTTTTTTCGTGGTAGAGAGGATATTATAAATATGATGGAATCGGTTTTCTACTTTCAATGTTTAGGTGAATAATCGGGTCTAGGTAAATAGACCCAATTATTCAATTTTCATATAAAATAGTGGTTCCATATATAATAGTGGTGGATTTTTTACTAAAATTGTACATTCAAAAAAATATTATTTTCGCTAATGAAAAATCCATGAAAATACAATGTTAGGAAAAAATTGCCAACTTTTTCAAAATTGACTTCGTACTTCTATCTAGGTACATTGTGTATAGGTCGAAAATAAAAATTTTGTCAAAATGGATAAAATTCTTTAAAAAGAAAAAATCTTATTTTCGATGTTATCTAAAATTAGATTTTTTACATTTAAATACTAGATAATTAGACAAGAATCTTAAAAAATATTTCGCGTGACTTCCATGACAGCATATTTCACGTTTTTTCGAAGCTCGAGGGTGGTATTTTCCCTCGAGATTATTCATTAGCGTTTGTTCTTTAAAATCCTGTGATAATTGAAAATGGCGACTGGAAAAGTGGCTTTTGCTCGAAAAGGACCGGAAGTTTGAAAAAATGGACAGAAGCTTATCATAGCAATTTTATCTCTCTGCGAAAGGCTTTATAAACATAAGCCGTAAAAAAGTTTGGTGCCTTTTTACGATGGTAGGGGATCGTCGAAAGTTATGATAAGTCGAAGGTGTTACCGAGCCTAAGAATGCCCGCGCGGGTGTGCATTTTTTATTGGATTAAGTAGTATCTTCTTCCCGAGGGTGTAAACTCCCTTGTGACCAAGGTGGAAAAAAAAATCCGATCTCTCTTGGCGCGCCGCGTTTATGTGTATCTCTGTGTACGAGGATAGCGATATATACGCTTTAGGCTAAACGATAGACCGCCATAATAAAAGAAGATAGCAAGACCTACGGACTTTTGTGATATTTTCCTAGCATATTTTCGTTATTTATCGTGCTTGTTTACGAGCCTTTCGTCTCGGGACTGCGGAATACTCAATAATAAAACAAAATTTTTACGCTCTACAAAATCGCGTGAAAATAGTAGGGAACATTTATTTAAAAGTTTATAACAAAAACCTCCTCTTTAACAGACTTTTCCATGCTGCTGTATTTTAATCTTCATTTTTTGAAAATATATGCAAGATTTTTTTTCAACTTAAAATCTCAGTGTAATAATAATAAAAAAGATTTGAACAATTTTCACATCCCAAATCAACCAAAATAATGAAGTGATTATAAAGAATTTATTTTCTTAAAAATTTTTTTTTTCGTTGCATTTAAACTTTTCACGAGCTCATTTTCAGAAAATAAAAAAACCAAAAACAAGCAACGACGTGTGAGCAGGTGCATTATCGTTTTCACTAGCAAAAACTTGCCAAGCACACCAAAAAAACCTATAATCTTTATATCTATCAAAAAAAAAATTGAAATCCCCTTATTTTTTAAAAATACCTCGTATACACGTATTTTTTCGAAAACACAGATTCCGAGTCGACGTAGACCAGAAATGCGCATGTTGCGGATCAAACCCTCGCGCAACCGCACGCCAGGTTAATACTCACCAGTCACGAAGAGGTTCCGCATCGCTCTGCCTAGATGCAGGCTTATAACCCCTACCACTGGGTCTTCTCTGCCTGTCGCTTTTCATCCTGCTCTGAGTTTACTCTGACCACTTTCTCCGAGCCCTCCGAAGCTCCCTCTCGACTTGGTCGACCCTACAAGGGTTGGCAAACAACATGCATCCCGAATCAGTGTTTCGTCGTATACCAAATGATTCCCCCGGTTGTCTGGTACCAGGCACGCCTGGTGCACGACCTAAATGGCCGAGTCAAATGTAAATTGCCCTCCTTGTCGCCTTCCAGTACCAACGTGAATCTCCAGCACTCCGAATATCCCGTTTCCAATGGAAATGCGACTGAAGGAACGAAATTTGTTTTTCCTTGTACGAACGTTATTAAAGACAAACATCGACGCGAATTTCATTCCAGAAAATCTAGGTTTTCGGTGAAAACTCATTTTCAAAAACTAAAATAACTGAAACATCGTTTGGGTTTGTTTGGGTTTGGATATTTAAAGTAAAGGAGGAAAACATCAAAACTACCTGGATTAAACACGTACTTAGAAAGTTTTCAAATACAGTCTTTCAGTATTTGACCTCTAGTCGCCATCTTAGAAAAACGGAAGAGGATTTTCGTGGACGAATCGACAGGAGACATTTCCTTTTAACAATTCATGGTCACAAAACCAAGAAAGCGCTACGAGTTCCCATAAAAACCTACTATCTCAAATTACCAGCAGTATTCCAGATACCTTCCCTTTCCTGTACGAAAAGTCACTAAAAAAACATTAATAATTGAAGCAGTCGTAAAAAATGTCATGAAGGACCTTTGGTCGTAGTAGTTCAACTTTAGACTCGATTTTGAACGGTTTCATTAAACTGAAACGTAAAAAAGAAGTTTTTGGACTAATTTGGTCGGAAGTTCCATCGATTGTGGACACCGGAAGTTGATCTGTCAAAATAACAATATATATGTAAATTACACGATCCAATAAGCGTATCAGCCGATTGTAATCAATACCCCAAGTTCGGGGAGATATATTATGAATAGTTTGGCATCCGGATGGTTTCATTTGCGTGGAATTAGGTTAGGACAACCGTATCCAATTACCCATGAGATTTCGCGCCCGGATCTGCAACGATGAGGTGCGATGAGAATATCAGGAGAGACTGGGAGAAGGAGATCCGAGAAGGGATCGACGGGTACATCAGAGTGCACGAATCCTCTTAGAGACCAATGCGGAATTAACATCATGATAGGAGAGGATCGTAACCCTCTTGTCTACCACGGTATCGACGCGTGCTAGTGCACCCAACATAAACTCCGTATACAGAATCTAGGTGTATATAGAATCCCTCAACGCCTTGGGCTTTATCAATGAGGAGCGTTGGAAGCCTCGACATTAAGCTTCGGTTTGACGCAATCACGTAGACACTCGTTAAGGGTGACAGGATCTGATGAATCTTATTCGGTCATCGAATTTATTCCACTTTCAACCGGACCAATAAATCTCATCAAAATTTATCGTTTATTGCTAAACTTCAATTTTACTACAACGAAAAAATACTTTCCATTTGTCAAAATGACACATCCGTAAAGACACCAGAAAAAACAGAGAAACTTTTCAGAATTATTGTTCCAAAAACTGTCAGATTTGACGACTTTTCCAAACTCGTGTTATGTACATTCGATTTTCGATTTTTTTTTGTTGGGTTGGTTCCCAACCTGTATTAATATATTTCACACAAGATTGTACTTTTTTCAAGACGAGAACTTTTCGAATATCCCTAGTATAATAAATACAGTTCTTATAATAAATAAATTACCCACAGCAAGGCTTTCATTATTATTATTATGTAATAAAAATAATTAATATATTTGAAGATATTTGAAAATTTAGATATATTTAAATTAATACTTGAAAAATAATATTCACTCTAAAAATGAATAATAATAATTGCAAACTAGATATATCCATATATATACATATATATGTAGGTATATATAAACACACATGTATATAAATAGAGCTTTCGTTATTATTATTAATAATTTTTTCAATTAATATTATTTTCCAAGTAACAATTTAAATATATCGAAATATTTAAATATTATTATTATTAAATATATATATATATATATATATATATATATATATATATATCTATATCTCGAGAAATCAATACCAGAGCCTAATCACATCAGCTACGTACACACAACGTATTTGGCACACAAATGCTCGTATAGGTATACAATTTGTACGAATTTCCCATATCCAGTCCCCCCCCCCCCCTCCGCCAAACGTTAACGAGATGATTGGACGCAGCGCGGTGGTATGACGGGTTTGCGTGAGGGCCCAACCTGAACCAGCAACATGATTAGACACTTGAAATATATGTTAACGTTGCGGCATTCACGTGACACGAAACTGCACCCGTTTTCATCTACGTGGTTATAATATGGAAAATACGCATAATCGTGGCATTAAAACGAGCAAACTGCGGTACAATATTGGAGTGGAATATGTCTGAACTGTGCAGACATGGATTTATGGGGAGGGAGAGAGACACGAGTCGATACTATCAATCTATCGTGTCCATTGCGTATTCATCGTTATCGCAAAATTTCTAATTCATGGCACGGTATCGATATTTGATTACTCGTGCATACGGAATTGAAATGATTTTTTTGGGGCTGCAATTTAATTTGAAATTTTTAGTGAAAATTAAGAATCCGTTTATTGGGTGCAGAATTGGGATGCAGCAGACTTAATTTTCATTTTTTGGAATGAGAATTATTTTTGTTAAATTAATTATGAATTTTGATTTTTATAATTAACAGTATTTTCGTCGAATGAATTATTCATTTTTGGTTTTTAAATTGTATTAATGATTCTTTTCAATTTTTTCAATAATGATTCTATTTATTGAATGAAGTATCGTAAATTATCTTGAATGATTAATTGAAATATCTTCACTTTATTAAACCAATTATCTTTATTTTTTATCATATTATTTATTCATTTTTACTTTTTATCAGAAATTAATAAATACTTACATTTCACTGCACCCCACTGGTCGATATTATTTTCCTTTTTACCGATTGAGATATAAAAAAACAATCTTTCGTGCCTAAAAAAATGTTATTAAAGACAAGTTAAGTAAACGCTTGCAAAAAGAATTTCCATTTTGAGCCAACCGTGGAAGTTTCATTTTGTGAAAACAAAATATTTTTTCCATTCTATTTGGTTGACGAGGCTGTTTCAACAAGTCGATAAATGGGGTTTATTGAACAAAAAAAATCATTTTATACTTGATTAATTGCACATTCGCAACGCATTTTCCCAGACTTTTTCTCGAATGTCCAGTGGAGAAGAAGTTCGAGTGTGTGCATGACCTCGTATATGCGTGGGCTTGATAGCCGCGGGAGATTCGCCAAATATTCGAGAGATCATATATTCTTTATACAGGCACTCGGGTTCTCGGTTCGGGTCAGTATGCGGGTGAAACAAACAGGAGCCAGAAATAAAGCGTTCCATAGTCTCCTCCACGAGATACTCGAGCACGTACGGTTTTCATTTTTCACGCTGCTATCATCTCGCGGAACCCGTGCATGAAACGATGACTAGACACTTTTATGCGTGCAATATCCTGGCCGGTGAGGCTCTTGTTGTCTCTGCTTCTCCTATATCTATTCTATCACCGTACGTTAAATATTGTATAAGTTAAATAATATAAAAAAAAAAATCGGAATATATATAATATATTAAATTACATTTTATTCATTGTATTGTAAACTAAAAATCAAAACATTGTGTATATAACATAATTGCGTAAATTAAAAAAATATTTAGACGTTTATTTACAAAAATATAAAATATGTGAAAAAAAAATGTTTTCCTTTTTACTAACGCAAAAAATTCACAAAATCGTGTGACTTTTTATTTTTCTCGAGGAATACATTTGTTTATTCATCAGTATTTATTTTGCCCCCTTCGTAGTAATCCACCTCGGATATGATACACTTGTGCCAGCGCTTTTTCCAATCCTCGAAGCACTTCTGAAATGCGATTTTGGGCATCGCCTCGAGCTCTCTCAGAGATGTGCTCTTTATCTCCTCAATCGTGGTAAATATCCGTCCGTTTATGGCTCTTTTCAGTTTTGGGATGAAAAAAAAACATCGAAGTACCAAGTACGGTAAATACGGTGGCTGAGGCATGATTACGGTATTGTTTTTCGCCAATAACAATCACGAATAGGCAACGACATATGATGAAGTGTATTGTCGTTTTCGATAGCAAAAAGTCGTCCAGCACATCGAAACTCGTCTAACCTCAATATATATAAAAAATTAACGAAATATGCAAAATGGCTGATAATGTCATCATGTGTTGGAAACATGAATACGAAAATAAAAAATATTTAAAAAAAACAAAAATAATCGAATGTACTCTCTCGAAATTAAAAAAGTCTCTTTTTTATTCAATTTTCGTTCAATTTTTGTTCAATTTTTTTTTGTTCAATTTTTTAAACAAACGTGTACTGTGTTGGGCTAATAATGGATGTCTTTTTACTACACCTAATACAGAAGAGAAATTTCATTGCGTCGCAAAGATACAAACTTCGAGCCAAATGTACGCAGGAAAAACTATAATTCGAGTGGGGTCAGCGTGTCGTCTCCACACTGTTGTACCGTTGCATTCCCCATGGAC
The DNA here is from genome assembly GCA_030522765.1 of Ophioninae sp. B BG-2022a. NCBI lineage: Eukaryota > Metazoa > Arthropoda > Insecta > Hymenoptera > Ichneumonidae > Ophioninae sp. B BG-2022a. The sequence continues at coordinate 12,025 of JAPYZJ010001890.1, forward strand.
CATACATGTAGAATCCACTCGTTCGAATCCAGGTTTTGCAGGCTCCGGTAGTACGACCAAATTCTGCGCGAATTGACCTCTTTTCCCTTAGCGTTTTATGCTCCGGGCCATTACCGTGTCAGGAGGGAGGATGGCTGCACGTGTCATTAAACGCTTTTGTCCCGGTTGGAAAACTTATGGAGCCCGGTGGAATGTGATCTTCAAGCTTCTCTACCTTTTCAGGACCTCTTACTTTTTACTTCCTACCATTTTTATTTTTCTTCAAGTAATTTACGTAACCACCGGATCCGGGGTACGAAAAAAATAGTCAGTGGAAAGGGACAATCGTAAAGGAAATTGTGGTGAACGATGATTGGGTACTTTTTCATGGGATAGGTAGGGAGAGAAAATTTGAAGGTTTGCATCGTTCAAACGCAACGATCTTTTTTCATTCAATTCAGCTGATTATTTTTATTATTATTCGAAATTGAATTTTTATTTATTATTATTATTATTATTCGAAATCTCAGGTGGTTATTTGTATTATTATTCAACGTGAAATTTGTATTTATTATTTATGATTAAAAGAAAAATCAAGAAAAAAAGTTTGGAGTATCGTTGGATCGTAACGATTTTTGTTTAATTCAATTACATGTATTATTGTTATTATTATTCGAAATAGAATTTCAATTGATTATTTGTTATAAAAAAATAACTGGAAAAAAAATTCCGTTGCGTTTCAACGATGCATACTTCAAGCCCATCGTTTTCGAGTGTTCAATGAACTCTTCAGCGTCACGGTGAAAGCTCGAAAAATGAAAATAAAAAAACTGTATATATTCACTAATTGGGGAACTTTTCAGCCGGAAGTTCACACGGACAAAAGGTATTCCAATTTTGCATGGAACAATGTACGCATATTGCGCGTCATCCTAGTTTCCGCGTAATTGGATTCGATGTTTCGTAATCCCCAAGGCAAAGCTGGAATTAAAAAAAAAATAATAAAAAAATTAATAAATATTTAAAAACAGCCAAGTCTTCATCCCGGACACGCACATCTTTTTCGCGTACGTATAGCTCAACTGTAACGCTGAACATTTTTTTTTAATTAACGCGCAGCTTGTCTGGAGAAAATGATGGAAGAGTTATGAATCCCAAAGGCACACGATCCTGTTGCAAACACGCCCTTTTCCGTACTGGGCTATATTACATTTTAGTCTCTACGGCAAACAGCGGATTTTCCTCCTGATTGTATATATATACATATATATATATATTGATGCCGCGCATGCGCAGAATCTTTGAGAAAAGTGAGGGTTTTTTTGCTCCCCAGTTTGGGGGATAATTTATAGACTATATACCTGAACGTCGTAATGAGATTTTCCACCCGATTATAACTGCCCTCTTCACTGACGAGTCAACCTTTAGCAAAGTGAAAAATCAGTCGAGTGCTATAATAAGGATAAAATCACTTCCGGTAATAATATAGTTTAGTGACTTTTCTTAAAAATGGCACCCGATTGTTTTTTTTTCACGATTTATCGATTTTTTGTAAAATAATGATGTTACGTTGGGAGGAAACGGTTTTTTAGTTTTCAGATTTTTTTTATGAAAAAAAAAAGAATACAATTTGGGAAGAATTGTAGAAATTTGGAACATCAGGGCTTTCAGTTTTTTATTTTTACCAATTATTCGTTATATTGGTACATCATTGGTCATATTTTTTCACATTCGATGATGCAATAATTGATACTGTCGTTTGAAATAAAATTTCGCAATATGGTTACCCATATGGTATTCGCGTCGTCAAGAAAACTCATAAAAAATGAGATTTCAATGATGAGTTGATAGTTTAATAATTAAATAATTGCAAATTCAATACATATTCAATTTTCGCGTAATTATTGATAACTGCGAGATAATCATCGTTGCAATCAAATTAAAAAAATGAAACATTTTTTGTCGGACGATTGGCATAGATGTACATTCCCTTCGAACTTGTCGACCAATATCGTCGAATTGGACTCCAATTATTAATAAAAGTGGGATATTGACATTTCCAAGTGTCAATTTATGATTAAATTACGTATTTGTAACTGTAAACATGAACGACACAATCTTCATGTAGAAATCCATTAATCCATCATTTTTGATGAATTATCGCTCATTGGTCCATTTCCTGATACCTTAATTAGCGATTCGATATTAATTAATCAGCTATTGCGGTATACTCCGTCATAATAATAAAATATTAAAAAGTGAAAACAAATTCCGTTTCAACGATGCAGTTTTCATCCCTGTTTTTTTTACTCCCTCATGAGGTCAGCATAATCTTCACACCCCCTCCCTCCTCTCCTCAATTTCTTCTTTCTTTTTGATCCACTAATGTGCCGTTGCTTTTCACTTGAACGCAGCCAGGAGATAGTATTTCACCAGGTCGTTATACCAGCCCCGTTGATCTTGAACGGTATCCATAAATTCGCGAACAAGAAGATCCTCCAGCTTCTACAACCTCCGCGACACCAGCCTCTAATAACTCGGATTCATACATTATACATAAACGGCTTTGGTATTCATTCTCTCGTTTCGACGCCTCTAGACGCCCGGCGCCACTGTTGTAACTCCCCTCCAACGTTTCTACACTTATACAATGAGTGCTGCATCCATCTGAGATCGTGACTGAACGAGAGGAAATAATCGAGTACCTGAGAAAAAACGTTTCGAACTCTCGGTCATGGAAGGATGCCAATTGATGGCTAATTGTCAGAAAAGTACACAGCCAATGTAAAACCAGAGTAAAAAATGAAAACGTAAAACTCTTGGCAGCCAGCAGTCATCGAAGGTTTTCTAGTTTTTTTTCTAGATTTTCCTCCAGATGGTTAGTAATGAATTAATGTTTGATTATGTGCTTGATAATTGATGATTCACCAGGATAATTCACCATATTTTGATAATTGATGATTCACTAGGATAATTCACCATATTTTGATAATTGATGATTCACTAGGATAATTCACTATATTTTAATAATTGATAATTCACCAGGATAATTCACCATATTTTGATAATTGACCGCGTTTTTGAAAAGTTTTTCATTTAATTTTTGAATAATGAAGTTCCCTGATGAAATTGAGTTCTAAGCTGGACTAGGAATGACCGATACTTTCCGATTGATTAAAAGTGCCGAAAAAGCGATACATTTTTTTCAAAAAACAATTTATCAATAATAATTACATTGATTTTTTAATAATAATTAATAAATAATAATAATTAATTAATAGTAATGTATGAATTAAATTTAAAAATAAAAAAATTGAGGAATAATAGAACACGTTCGCTTGTTAAAAAATACTATTTGCTAGAGGGAGTTTCATTAGAATGGTTATGTTTGGTTGGAAAAAAAAAGGTGAGCTGGTTCCCGTTCCAGCTTACCAAAGACTCTTCAATCTTCGTCTTTCCCGAGGGTGCGCACATGTTACAATGATCCGTAGTACCTCCAGTGGTGAGCAGATGTCCGGGGTGAGAGCACATAACGGAGGTGTGTTCGGCTAATATGACTGATTGCAATCTGGGAAGTAGGAACGCGTCAAACCTCGTACGTAATTCCATCGAGTCCCGAGAGAGGTTTGGTTGGCTGGTGAACGGTACATCGTCATGGCAACTCAAACAGTTCACGGGCTTTGCTTTTCCCTCCGCGACTTGGTCCTCCGTCCGTCTCTTTGTCTTTCTTTTAGGCTTGTCCCTTCCGGGGGACCCTACGGTTTCTCTACGTTTGCTCGGCGATGTATTCTGGATGCTTCGACAAACGTGGTCAGGTCGAGGTGACGACCTTCCTCAGGGGAGATTAACCTACCGATAGCTAGGCCAATCTCGACGCTCGACTACCCTCATCAACATTACAGCCTGATACAATATCCTATTCTGTACCAGGTCTCCTTCAATCTCCCGATGTAGCCTGGAACCTTCAACATTCAAGACGCAGAGTCTTCTCCCAAGCCAACCGACTGCAGAAGCAAAGTCTTGAAGATAGCGGAAGAGAGACGTAGTTGAGGAAAGACAGAGACTGACGTTGACTCACTATTTACCAAAGTGTCCTCCAAGAAAGCGACAAGTTTTACCGCAAACTCGGATTGCCGTTGCGCCCATCAGTATACCCTACTGTTGACGCGAGACTGGCGTCTCACCTTGGCGGGTCCTCCCTCAGGAAAACCGCCTACCGCAACGTCCTCAACCCGAACATTGGCCTACGTCTTCATCCTGATTACTCTAAACGACAGGGGATATAAGTGGCAGTCGGAAAAGCAAAGATTCCAAAATTGTGCTCACTGACGTTTCCCGAGGAGCACGATGAGCATGAACTGTTCTGATGGTGCCATCAGAGACATCAGGGAGTTCGAGACTCCTCGGGTTATCTTTCAATGCTAGATTTTGGATCGGCAACTTTTCTGTTTAAAAATAATTCAAGCCTGTAATGGTTCTCAGTAGCAACTTTTGATCGGCCATTGAAGGCCGGTTTGAGGCTATTTGATTAGGGTCCTAATGAAATTAGGGAGATTCTAAATGGGCCCAATTAAAGCTACTTGATTGGGGTCCTAACAAAGTTAGGGAAATTCGAAATGGACCCAACCAAAGCTACTTGATCAAGGTCCTAACAAAGAACAATTCTAAATCGGCCCAACCAAAGCTACTTGATCAAGGTCCTAACAAAGAACAATTCAAAATGGACTCAACCAAAGCTCAAATTAAATGTCCACAGCATGGATATTTTTTTCCCCACCTCAACGTTCATGAATAAAAATGAAGTTGGCCGAAGGCTCGTAGGATTGAGATTGACTGACACAATGAATTTTGGCTTAATTGATAGATCCTGGCTCGCAACAATCAGCCAGTTCCTGCAGGCACGTTAATTCAATCTAATTAGTAGTGGGTGCCCACGAATGATGGCAGCTTCCGCGTATCCGTCCAGTTATGAACGGTTTTCGTGTACGTGGCTGTCGAACGTCAACTTTGGGAATACGAAGTGACGTTACACGATGTAGGGATTCTGTTACCCATCACCCAGCACGCATTTACGTCAATCATCATCAATGAAAGCTCGTCGTTATTGATGCTCGTCGGGCCATGTATTTTCTAATTTAACGAGCCAGTCCCGTCTTTCGAATATCCGGCCTCGACGCGGTCTGCGCGCTCGTGGGAGTACCGACTGAGCGCATTTGAGAGATTGATGGGCCAACATTCGAATCGAGTTATGAATACGAGTATGCCGGTTGGGCGACATCTTTCTGTAGTTCCAACTCTCTCCCTATCTCTTTCTAGCTTCTATCTGCCTCTATCTCTTTACTTTGACCATCGTCTGCTTGGCTAAAGTGGACGCCGGTAAAACTACGTCAATTGCTGATCAAGTTAGGCCAATCCAGCTTTCAGACACCTATACCGAACTTTTTAGTTTCCGCTGGTTCGCTTTCGTTTCAGGACTGAATGTGTACGCGTGTGTATTTTTCTTCATCGTTTTTTCTTTTAATACCTTTGATGGAAATCCGATTGGGGATTCCGTCTCGCGTCGAAGATGGAACGTACACGCGACATTAAGAGCGAACTGACGTTGGAAAGTGATTGATTGAAAAATGCTCCGTTCGTCGTCTTTTAATTCCATCCAGGCGCGGTTATGAATCGGTCAAATCAGTGGCGTTCGTCGATCAGTGATGAGCCACTCTTCGTTACAAATCGTATACCTCGTTTTTTCTTTCTTCTTCTTTTTTGTGTTATTCTTCTTTCGCTTCAATAACGAAAGACATCTTCCGATAAATATTTCTCTTGGGGGGAACATCAGCTTGCATGATCGTGCATTGTGACAGCGAGATGAATGTGCCGGCGCTGATGCTCGATCGAAAATCGGATTAAAGTTTTACATGTCCCTTTTTTTCTGTGATTCCCATGTAACTGTGAATTCGAGATGGCTGATATGAATGAAAGGGCGTAGGGTCATCGATCTCAGTGTAGGTAACAATCGTGACGCTCCTTATTGCATTGTAAACTTGATCGCTTTGATCTAAGCAAAAAGAGTTTGTTTGGGTTTGTTTGGGTCAAGTGTGCGCACTTTGAAATTTAAAGGATCGTTAGGCTTAAAAATACAAAAATTAGAATAAACAAACCATTTTAATCCAATAAGACTTTTATCCAACTGATAATCGAATTAAAAATTTTAATCAAAATTAAATAAATAAACTATTTTAATCCAATAAGACTTTTATCCAACTGATAATCGAATAAAAAATTTTTATGAAAATTAAATAAATAAACTATTTTAATCCAATAAGACTTTTATCCAACTGATAATCGAATTAAAAATAAAAATGAAAATTAAATTAATTAAAATTAAAATTAAATTAAATCGAATTAAATTTAAATAAATAATCTAAAAAATACGTGTACTTGGAGAAGTCTTAATAGAGAACATTCCTTATTATGTTTCAGGTGAGTCACACCCTTCATAGTCGTACTATTTCTTTAGTAATTCAAGGGATCGTCATAAGCCGTCTCTCGATCCACGTACGTACCAGGTACACGACAAGGTACGTCATTATAAGTCATCGCGCTGGATGAGAGGCTCTTGTACGAATAGAGAACTTGCCACGCCCGATTGATTGTTTTTTTTTCTTTGTTTCTTCTTTTTTTTTTGTTCTCTTTTTTCCAACGTTACGGTCCAACACAGATGGCAGAGTGATTCAACGATGCAGTCACATGACCGTGTATATATTCGAACAACCGCGTTACCACGAAATTAGCATTAGCCCTGAGCCTCGTTTTGTTATTCGCAAAAGATGAGATTCCCCATTGTCATCTCGCGTCGATTCTGAAACGTTGTCGCTCCAACAAACGACTGGGTGTCCCTTGCTCATCTCACGATGTTCCGTTGCGAATTGCGAGCTAAAAAAAAACTTCGCCCACGCCATTCTCGTCTCGCGAAAAACACCGGTATTGTTATCGTTGGCCATGAATATAAAGCACGTATGCTCGTAGCCATCAACTCCCTTAAGAATCTGTTTGAGGCTTTTTTGAACAGGGTAGCTTCGAATCAACTTTTGAAAGCCCTTGTAAGACTAGATTTGGTCATTAAAAGGACGAACCACCTTCATAAACAACTTCGACTAAATCGTCGCTGATATTTCAATGACTAAAATCAATTTATTCATAAAAAATTAAAATGGAATTTTAAAAAGAACTTGAGGGCATTGAGATTTAATTGTAGTTCATAATTTACAAATTTCGGAGTTTAGTTTGTAGTTTATACTCCAGGATTCAGTGGAACGATTCAACAAAATAATGATACTTGAAAAATGGTCGCTGTTCGCGAGTGATCGTCGAAATTTCGGTGAAAACAATAAGCACTTTATACTCCTTGATAAAAATTGAAAGTATGAGTCAAAAAAGAAAAACTCTTCGATTAAGATCGGCTTTTTGACATACAAAAAATCATTGTTAATTTTTAAGCAGATCGGGTTTGTTCCTTTCGAAATATTTTTGTCACTGACTTTTCACCCAATTTCCGACCAATTGACTTGAAGTTTCCGGAGAATATTTTTGAATGTTACATCATACGAATCTGTCTAAAAATAAAAATCGATTTTTTTTTTAATTTAAATCAAAATTCGTTAAATTTGGAATACGGAATCAAAAAGCTTTTTTATGTTTTGATAGGTCATTAGACACTGTAAACTTATAAAAGAAGTCTTCCTCGTTGTGTCTTCATCAGGCTGTCGTGACTGTTTGGTGTATATTCCGGTAGCCGAGGAAACGTCTAAAGTATACTTCTAACGAGCTGTTTGCCGGAATGTCCACTTCACCGTCACTCCAGTCTCCGCCTCATCTTCGTCTTCGTTCTTCCTCTCGTTTCCACTCGTCCAATTCTCATCTTTTCCGCAACTCTCTCTCGCTTTTCCTCCTCTTGACACTGGCCAACTTTAGTACCTATATATACATACGGGAATGCAACCGTATCTCCTCAGAGGACGGAGGTTTTCCTGAGAGGATCTAAAAAGTGTACTGGATAAGTCTACGCTGAAATGACCGCCGGACAGGCTCCAGTGCCTCTTCAAACTACAGACTATTTTCTCTTTTTCTGCTTTATGTTGTTTTAACGATAATGGAAAATTTATTCGTTTTGCAATGACAAATTAAACAATTTATTCTTTATTGAGAAATATATACTTGTTTATTTAACATTATTCTAAATTATGACTATTAACATAATTAACACGATAAACAATAATAACTAATAAAGCAATGCTAATATTAAAGACATTAGTTTTTATCAATGAATTTAAAGTTGTTTGGGTTTGTTTGGGTTACAACTTTTTAGTTTTTAACGTACAATTTTTCTTAATTAAAAGTTTATAAAATATGAATAATGTAAAAATACAAAAAGTAACACAACAATGTATCTATAAACAATATATATAATATATATTTAAAATATAATAATATAAAAAATAAACAATATAAATAATTAAAGAAATCAGTCTCTAAATTCATAAATACAAATGATTCTTTTTAAATTAACATTTACTGATTGATAGGCGGTGCTTCAGTCGAATATAACATTAGCACTAGAATTTTGTTCCGAGTTTCATCACCATTCCCAAACACGTAATTGCCAAGAACGCGATCACGTTTTCCTCGATGTGACGATTTTCCGAGGGCCGTCAAAATTTGGACAACCTTCGTCAACCCTTAATCAGGGAAGCTCCCTCGGAGTCTTCAATCCCTGCTCGTTCCATATAATACACAGTTGCGATTCACGAGCTGTTCAGTGTTTAAAGTCTCTCGCGGATACGACTTTCGTGACAATGTGGCTGCGCACGCCCATTAATTTTCCAACCCTCACCTTCCACGGCAGATTGATAATCCGCGCGCCGAGGGCTCTGCGTAAACGCTCGTAATTCGTGTTCTCTTTGAAAAGGATAATTCGTGCCGCTCGAATACCACACAGAGGATACCGCGAGCGTTTGGCTTCTGATTGTCGTTCTCTCGTTGCGCTCACGTAAGCACGCGCGATGAAACAGCGACGGTAATTCATGGAGTGTACCCTGGCAACGCTCTCCACGTATAAGTACAGGGTGATCCCAGTTACTCTGCCACCAGTCGAGACTCGTTCACGAAACCAATATTTATGAAAAAAAAAGCCGAATTCTCGTTGGAGCTAGCACGATTTTTCAGTTTTCTCCGGAACGGATGAACCGATTGGGATGAAATTTATTGTGAGCATTCAGGACGATGACTCCGAGGTCCCTCTACCCGCCATTTTCAATAAAAATGTATCATTCTTGAAAAATCGCGATTTAAAAATTTCGACTGTATGTTTCGCACTCATGTGTCACGTAATAAATATGTTCTCCATCGCCTTAAGGTATCGCTGAATGCGTATTGAAAAATAGCCGAAATCCTTAAAAATGTGCAGAATTAAGGTTCTTCGTGGAATAATAATGAGTAAATTATTAAAAATCTGTTCACTTCATATTTTAGCAGTTATGAAGATATGAATGTTAACACGGTATATTATGGGAAATTAGTTTCTGCAGACGTTAGTGGTTGCGAAAGAAATGTACTTTGGTGTTCATCAATATATAATAATTAATAATAACCAAAGACGATTAGTTATTTTAAAAGCTTATTCATTGAAAATTATTATTAACAAAAATCATTATTAATTAAAAACGACGAGTAATAAAAAACAAAAAAGACGATTAGTCAGTTGCTAAGATTATTTATAAAGAAGTATTAACCCATTTACATCCAAGCTCGGAGTATTGATTAAAAATCGCGAATTATTCCATTCTTGGATGCAAATGAATGAATAATTGAAATTCGTTATTAAATCAAATCCATTATCGATTAAAAACGATTATTAATTCAAGACAAGTAGTAATTGAAAATCTTTATTAATAAAAAATTCCAATCAATTAAGCGGCTTTATTCATTCGAAACAACAAGAAATTAAAAATCACTATTAATTCAAAATAGCTATAGCAAAATAGCAGTTTTATTAATCTATAGCCATTAATATTATTAATGAATCATTTGTATTAATACAAAATCATTTATATTAATACAAAATCATTTATATTAATACAAAATCATTTATATTAATACAAAATAATGAGCAATTAAAAATAATTATTCAACGTTATTTAATAATCAAGACGAATTCTCGAGGTTTTCTTTCACACTCACAAGAGGCTCACGAGTAAAGTTACCACGATCACCCTGTATCCGTCCGGTATTTACCTACATCGAAAGACTAAACGTCCTGTGATACGCGTACGTTACACGTACACATGTACATAATATGCACGTACGGACGCCACATACGAGGATGTACTCACGTCGGGAGTCGTGACAAAGCACGAGGTAGGCTCATCCTTGTGCTCGCGTTTATGTCCCAGCTTCGCTCTCCATCCAAGTATACGCGTGAAACACTGCGCACGGTGCGTAATACCGTCGTGCAGCAGTAACGCCTATACGTCTATAGCTTTTACCCGGTGCACATATTGCGTGCCTGTATTCAGTAGATTCGGTGTAGCTTGGCCATTTGCAACAGTGAATACGACTTCTGGGTGGTAGGACGTAATTACCATAAGTCGTGAAATATGACTTCATGATGACGCTATAGGAGAACGAGAGAGAGAGAGAGAGAATATAACGAATGAAACAGGCGGACGGGACGCGAATGTTGGCAACGTGCGTTTCATGCGTGCAATAAAACTCCATCGTATATGCACTGCGCGCTCTCGTTCCACACACCCTTCATCCCAAACGTCCCGACATCCGCCGTTACGGGTATAACGACCGAACCAATATTTAGGCTCAGGAAATTATTTTATTTCACCGTAAGGAAGTTTTATGGAAAAATGGAAAATAAAGTGACCAATACTGGTTCCGGATCTGACTTGATCGAACGGACATTTTGTACAAAACTTCATTTTCTTATCTGAAGACGAACCTCAAAAGGATTTTTCGCGATGTACTGTAGTTTTCGAGATATTGAAGTTTTTCGAAAAAGTCGGAAAATTCGTCTACTCGTTGCTGGGACGTTGAGAGACTTGACATTTTTCACAAACCTTCTTTTTTGATCGTTGAAAATAAGTCCTGAAAGGATTATTAAATATGTGCGATAGTTTTCGAGATAGTGAATTTTTTGTGTGTTTTTTTTTTAGTAAACTTTTGGAAATTTTCCACCTTTTTTTCGATCGAGCTAAACGCACGGATTTTCTTTTTGATATTTTGAGATAATGTCTGAAAGGATTTTCGGCTACTCGCAATAGTTTTTGAGAAAATTAATTGTAAGTTGTTTTTAGGAAGATTTCGTAAACCCCCTACCTACCCTTGCGCTCTTCGGACAAAGGGAGGGTATAAATAACCCCAAAACGATAACTGAAACTTAAACCTCGCACGTTTTTTCCATTTTGAAAATTGTTCTCCAAAGATGCCTGTGTCGGAAATCGTGAAGGTCAAAAGGACATCAAGAAAAGTAATTTCACTAATAACAGTGGTATCCTTAATTATCCAGCGTAATTTTCATCTGTATTCAACCTGCTCTCAAAAAGAGTCCATTTTTCGCCAACCAAAGACTTCGAGGCGACTAAAAATCATCACGGACTCCGCAAGTGAATTGACAAAAGATTTCCGTAAGATGTGAACGATACGTCAGATCTGACCAAGTATCAGGGTTGAATTAACAGCACTCCGGGTCTCGCAAAGTCTCCTCTTGAGGGAGAGGTCGAAAATCACGTCCGAGAAGTTTCGAAAAAGCGGAAAGGAAAAGAGGTGAAGTTTAAGGGGGTAAAGTTTAAGGGGGTGGAGTTTAAGGGGGTTCCAGAGAGATACGGTGGGTCACCAAAGCTTAGAACGTTTTCCAACGAACAAATGCACCAACCAGAGTCCTCCTCGTGGTCGAACGTGAACGTGAGGCTGTAAGGATCTCGTGGGAGGTTGACAAGTCGGATAAGCCGAAAAGGTGTTTGGTGCGCGTCAGAAAAGTATCGAGACTCTCGGGGATGAAAGCAACAAAAAAAAACAC
>JAPYZJ010001891.1:0-24079 GCA_030522765.1 Ophioninae sp. B BG-2022a
CTTTGTTTGCAATCCTTTATATTTTTTGTTTTAAATAGTAGCTGCTGTTTTTGATACAATGTTTCAGCAAGGCAACATCAGGTAACATATATCAGAGTCTACACAAGGCAGGCTTACTGCGCATCAGATCACTACAATAGACTGGCCTCCTTATTCTCCTGATCTCAACCCAATAGAGAATTTTTGGGGCGATCTGGTAAAGCGCGTGTATGCAAAAGGCTGTCAATTTGAAAATGTATATCAGTTGAAGGAAACTCTGATTTTTGAATAGAGTCAGACAAAACCAAGTACATTAGAAAGCCTTTATTTATCTATGAAGAGAGAATTTTCAATGTCTTGATCAAAAACGCATCAAACACTAAGTATTAAACGTTCTTTACACTTGTATTAAACTTAAGCAACACCTCAAAATACGATTTTTTCAATTTTAAAATATTCAGGTATAAAGATCAAAAGTTAATGCATAGACATGAAGATTCTAAAATTTTAAACAAGTTCATATTTTACTTAATTTATTCAATCAATAATTCACCTTAAAAATGCAAAAATTGGGGTGTCGTAATTATTGTCCAGATTGAATTACAAACAGAACTTGTAACAAATTTAAATGTCTGATGTGCCGTTAAGAATAATTAATTTGGAATATGCAAAGTTTTTATGAAATTTTATCTATTTAAAGATCTCGTAAAAGACTAATAAACATTTCCTTCATATAAAAACAAACCCCTTTAATATTACTATAATTAAAAGCGAGACATCAAAAACAAATAAAAACATCAAAAAATCAAAAGTTCTGGTTTTTACAACTGTTGCATGCTTGTACAAGCACAATGCTAAATCTTGATTCACAATTGCAATGCAAACGGGATATTACATTGTGTTATACTGTGGCATATACTAATATTCCTTAGTGTTTATTTATATCATAGAAAAATAAACAGATCAAATATGTATTAATGTATATATAAGCTATATAGATCAAACAAAAAAAGTATATTAAAGTATGCTATTTTATACTCCAGTACTGTGCTCCTGATCTGCCATTGTTTTTTTAAATATTTACTTTAATTTAATGCCAATATTTTTAATTCATATTTTTAATATCACTTAACACATCAGAAATGAGGTTTAGAACAGACAAGAGAAGTAAATCGAGAAACACCAATCGAATTCCCTTTATGCACCATGTGGTCATGTTTATTTTCCGAGAAGTGATCTTTTCATATGCTACATCGTTTTTGCTGTCCCTGCCTGTGAGTAACCACCCAAAGGGCTTTTATGTTGTGAGCGATATCATGTTCCTGAACATTTTCAACATTTTCATTTTCTTTCTGGTATTCAACAGTCTAATAGGCCAGAAGATCTTTCGATACTACGTTTCAATAGTGGCACTACTCAATAACGGACTAATAAACATCCTAGCATTGAATAAGACACTGTTTCTGCTAGATATTCACCATGCTTTTATAATCTCAGGGGCTGTTTCAATTTCCTACTTTGTTGAGGCGATGATTTCCATTTACCTGGTTTACATCAACAGATTTCAGTCGTGGATGGCAATATTCAGAAAAATAGGCCCAAGCCAAAAGCTGCGGGATGCTTTCTTTTACCGCCAAATTTTGCATGCACTGATTCCTTATGAGGTCTTTGTTACCTTTGAACAGTTGGGGTGCATTATATTCCCCATATCAGAATGCTCTTTGACTTTAAGGTTTTTGAGCAGCACCATAATTATGTTTTCTTTCATGCAACTGATCCTCATTTGCGTTAATTTCAACGAAGAGGATGTTTTCCAGAGAAAAGTAGCCATTGTGGCCTCTGTTATCAAACAAATCGTAGTTGGAATCCAATTTGGGGTTATAATGTACCTGCTGCCGCTATTCAATCATGTAAAGTTTTTCGTAGTTATTATTTATACTATCAATTACATGATAGTCGGTTTTATAACGTTGGTCATTCTTGTAATAGACATAATTCTCTTTAACTCTGGCTTGAAAGATTATCTCAAATCAAATGATGAGGCACGGGTCTGCCTAGCATAAATAAATCCTATAGATTGCATAAACGTCTTTTTTGTTCAAATCTTACGTCCTAGTTTAAAATCTACATTTTTAACGAAAAACAGATCTATGCATAAAAATTCATATAAAAATTATGCTTTGTGCATAAAGCAAGAATGGTGAACAAATATGCTCAGCTGAAAAAAACAGCGATTGACAAAGCATCAAATGCAAAAGTATTTTCCTAAAAATTTGAGCCCAAATGCAAGAAGACTCCAAGGAGCAGAAGAGAATTCAGAAAGCACAAAAAAAGGCTGAGAAGCTGGCGAAGCTTGAGGCAAAAAAAGAAGCACAGCCAGCTGTTTGTAAGAAACAGAAAAAGCCGTTGTCTGGGGGCTATGATCCCACTGATGTTGAGAGCTATTGGTCAAGCTACTGGATTAAGAACGAGTCGTTTACGCCAAAGAGCACAAGTGGCGGACTGGAGAAATACGCCATTGTTATGCCACCTCCAAACATCACTGGGTCTTTGCATATTGGGCATGCTATGATGGCTGCAATCGAGGATTGCCTGGTAAGATACATGAGGCTCAACAACCATGATGTTCTATTCTTGCCTGGTTTGGACCATGCAGGAATAGCCACACAGAATGTTGTAATGAGGAGCATGCCAGAGAAGACTCTGCACAGGGAAGAGTTTATGAATGAAGCATTTTTGTGGTCTGAAAAATACTCCAGCAAAATATACGATCAGTTGAACAGACTGGGTGCCAGCCTGGACTATACAAGAAAGGCTTTTACGCTAGACAAGAGGATAAACAGAAGTGTGAATGCTGCATTTTGTCAGCTCTTCAATAAAGGGCTGATCTACAGGGACACAAAAATAGTTAACTGGTGTGGGAAACTCAAAACGTCTTTGAGCGATCTTGAAGTGAATTATAAGACAGTTGAAGGCGGAGCATACATTGAGGTTGACAGTGGAAAGTACAAATTTGGGGTTTTATACTATTTTAAATATTACCTTACAAAAGAGGAGAATATTGACACATCTCAAATCCACAATCTTCCATACGTTGTCATAGCTACTTCAAGACCTGAAACAATACTTGGGGACTCTGCAATATGTGTAAATCCCAGTGATCCCAGATTTGAAGACGTTGAGAGTATCTTTAAAAGTGGCTCAATTTCAGATTTGCTCAACGAGAACAACAAGGCCGAAGCTAGTGCAAGCAACAGCAAACTGCATAAATGCACAGATGCTGAGGAAATGAAGAATGAAAAGAAGAACAAATACAAGGCTGTCAAATCTGCAGGAAACGGAGAATCGGTCAGAAAAGAGAGACTTTTTGCAATAAACCCGCTTACCTACGAAGTGATACCTGTTATTTTTGATCCGCAGGCAGATTTGAGCTTTGGGACAGGCATATTGAAAGTGACACCTTGCCATGATCCGGTTGACTTTAAACTGGGCAAGAAACACAAGTTAGCATTCAATAAGATTTTAGACGAAGACAATCGTATATCGCACTCTATGTTCAGAGGTATGAGAAGATTTGAAGCCAGAAAGGCGGTAGTGGACGAGCTTAAGGAGAGAGATATGTTTATAAAAGAAGAATTACATGAGCAAATTTTACCATTCTGCAGCAGGAGCGGAGATCTGATCGAGTCAGTTGTCAAGGAGCAGTGGTGGTGTGACTGCAAGAGGATGGCAAAGAGAGCCTTGGAGGCTGTAAAGAACGATGAAATAAGCATGTTTCCAGAGGAAGCCAAATCGGTTTGGTACAGGTGGTTGGAAAACATTAAGGACTGGTGTCTGTCACGGCAATTGTGGTGGGGTCACCGGATACCTGCATATAAGATTTTTGGAGCAGAAGGGAAAGAAGAATGGATAGTGGCAGAAGACATGGAGAGCGCACAAGCAATAGCCAAGGAAAGAGGATGCAGTAGAGTGGAACAAGACGAGGATGTCCTGGATACCTGGTTTTCCTCCGGGCTTTGGCCATTCTCAACACTAGGCTGGCCTGAGAAGACTCCTGATTTTGCAAGGTATTTTCCCAATTCGCTTCTCGAAACAGGGAGCGATATTCTCTTCTTCTGGGTTGCTAGAATGGTTATGCTTTCCTATGAGCTCACTGGCATGAAGCCGTTTGATTCAGTCTTTCTGCACGGAATAGTTCGTGACGCCCATGGGGTGAAGATGTCAAAAAGCGTTGGAAATGTGATTGATCCGCTCTATGTGATTGATGGAATAACACTTGAGGACATGATGGACAATGTTGCAAAGGGCAACCTGGACAAGAGAGAACTGCGGAGGGCGCATGACGCCCTTAAAAAGGACTATCCTAACGGAATCCAGAAGTGCGGATCCGATGCTCTTCGATTTACCCTTCTTAGCTACACTAATGGAATGAAGGACATAAACTTAGACATTCTCAGAGTTCAGGGATACTCCAGGCTGTGCAATAAAATTTGGAATGCCTACAAGTTTGTGAGCATGAGCTGTGGGGAAGACATTTGTAGGACAATGAGTACCTGTAATGTGAAAGACAAGGCACTCAAGCCGCATCAGAAGTGGATGATACTCCGAATGAACAATGTGATAGTTGAGCAACACAAGTTTATTTCATCCTATAATTTTATGGCAGCTTCGCAGGCTATTTACCAGTTATTCTTTGATTTCTGTGATGTTTTCATAGAGCTGTCTAAAGGAGCCAAGGATGATGAATCGGCAGTTCTAAAATATGTTTTTGTTGCTATTATAAAATTATTCAATCCATTTATGCCTTTCATCACGGAGGAGATCCATTCTAAGTTCTGCTCAAACATCATTTCAGATTATCCGCAGGTGCTGGAGGGAGACTTCACCTGTGACTTTGAGGATGTTCTGGCTGTTGCAAAGATAGCCAGGTCCAACAAAAAGATAGTTGTAGAAAGATTTGCTAACGACTCCTACCTGTCTACTTTGGCTAAGGGAAACACTGAGCTTTCTGATCGTTTAGAAAAATACGAATCTGTTGGATGCATAAAGTATCAAGTTTTAGAATAAATTTTGATGCCTGAATTTTTGTTGTGGTGCTGTTTGTTTTGATGTCAACACATTAAAGTCTTTTTGTTCAAAAATGGCTGCTTTTGAATCAGTGTTTCTGCAAATCAAGTCTCTTGCATAGATCAACTTTTATCTAA
This sequence comes from Ophioninae sp. B BG-2022a, assembly GCA_030522765.1. NCBI lineage: Eukaryota > Metazoa > Arthropoda > Insecta > Hymenoptera > Ichneumonidae > Ophioninae sp. B BG-2022a. The sequence goes on from JAPYZJ010001891.1 coordinate 5,184, forward strand.
AGCCTTCAAGTCAGTACTTCTTCTATTAAAGAAAATCTGAGAGAAAAGCCTTTCTATCAGTTATAGATCTATGATGCTACAGAATCCTGCTGCCACGGGGAGTTAGCTCAGTGGTAGAGCGTTTGCTTAGCATGTAAGAGGTCACGAGTTCAATCCTTGTACTCTCCATTTTTTGTCAAAGTCGTACAACGGGACTTTTACAATATAAAAATACCTTTTAAATAGATAAAACTATGATTTATAAATTTATTCAGATTTCTTAGGTTCATCCTCTCCCTTGTTGTACTTTCCAATAAAGTCCTTGATCTTATCGTAATATGCAACAACCTCCACAGGCATCTTGGCAAAAATCCCATCAATTCTCATGACAGCCTCGCCCACTACACTTTTCATGGTCTTATTGGTGATGTACTGCTGCCTCACAATCGTGCAGTAGACAAGGAATGGAAGTATATTTAGTCTCCGAAAGAGGACCATAACAAGAGAAACAGGGATCAGAAGAATCTCGCAGATCATTGCCATTCTGCCTATGTTGGCGGCATTTCTCCCCAAAAAGACACAGAGGTCGAAGAAGAAGAACTTCTCAAATTCTTTCTTCCTAGCCAGAATGTCGCCATTCACGTGGAATATGCTAAGCAAAAAGAAGGGAAAAAGAAGGATGTTTGGGACAAAGAAAATGAAGAGGCCCAGGCAGATGAAGTTTTGGTTGCTCAGTATTTTTTTGAAGGTGAAGCCTGAAGAACCGACTTTTTTAACAAGACTTAGGATGGTCACGCTGTAAGAAACAAGGAGGAAAATGTTGTTGAAGAAGGAAGGGAGATAAGGAATGGGGATATACACGAATAGTCTAAAGATGGTGATGGAGTAGTTGATGATGAAAGCCAGGTTTGAGTAGAACCAGAGGTCTCTGATGCTCTTCACATTTGCCATATGGGCAGGACAAAATTAATTTTGAAGAGGTTTAGAATTTTAAAAAGGATATTGCAATTCAAAGAGGACAGTTTATTTTTAACATGTTATAATTTTAATATGTAATAATTTTAATAAGACAAGATTTTAATAAGATAAAATTGTAAAATCTCTTATTTGGAAAAAAGATGATTTTAATAAAATATTTTATTCTGAAGAAGATGATGATTAAGTTTTTATAAATTATATCTTGTTTGAAAAGACTTTTTATATGAGAAAGTTACAAGATGAGACTAGCTTTGTTTGCACCTTTGAAGAAATGTCAGGTAATACAAAACTGACTGACTATAACTAATAAATTATTCTAGATTTGATCACTAATAAGTAAAAAGGAAACAGTTTAAGGTCAAGTTTGAACAATGCATAAATTTATGCAAATTATAGAAAGTAACATTTTTAATTTTCTGCACCAGCTTTCTGAATAGGCTTTCCCGCCTTGATAATCTCATCACACATAAGCAAGTTTATAGCCATAAACAGAGAATTACTGATTACATTCCCTACAACCTTAACATTCTCCACAATGCCACTATCAAAGCCATCTTCCCTGAATATTTTGACAAGACTCTCATGTATATTCTTTCCTTCGTTCCTCAGCAGTACCTTGATGAGTGTCTCAAATGCATTAGATAGTGCTGTGTATCCCATAGAATCAGATTCATGCACATCCACCATTCTCTCCCGTAGGAGCTTGACAATGTTCCTATACAAAGGAATACCACCATAAGTACAACACTTTATTTGAACAGAGGTAGCCAGTGAGTTCAATGTTCCCTTTATCGCACTGCTCATACGCTGGTAGTCTGTGTTGCCCTTAACCAGAATGGTGCAGGATCCCTTGAAGGGTGTTCCCTCCAATAAGGTATACTTGTTCTCGCCTATTGTTTTTACTGTCACCTTTTGGCAGTATCCCAAATTGTCTTTGCTGACCTGGGATGGCTGTGTGACAATGCTGCCACCACACATGCTTACAAGCCGCTCAAGATTTCTTCTCTTGGCTCTCCTCAATGCTAGAACTCCCGCATCAGCAAGGATCTCCAAAGAGAACAAATCAATGCCCTTCTCATTGATAACCAAAAGACTCTTCCCATCCTTTCTTAGCTCCTTGGATAGATCCACTATTTTCCTAGTCTTTTCTAGTATAAACTCTCGTTCTGCCAATGCCATCTGTTCCCGCTTATCTGCAGACGAATAGCAGAACTCTGCATTTACCTCAGGCTTCTCATATTCTAAAGACATGTTCGTCACAAGCACGCACACATTTTCTAGAAAGGTAGGCATGGCATAGTGCCTGCCAGAGTGATCTAGCACTAGTCCATCTATAAATACTGAATCGTTTATGTCTCCCTCGTCCATCTTTATAATCTCGACCATGTTTGTATCAAAGTTCTTACTGCTGGATATGCTTGTTAGCGCCCGTATAACAATGTCTACTAATTTGTGGGGATTTCTTATTTTCGTGTTCAGCGAGGTAAAAGCAAGCTTTCTCAAATTGTCGTCAGACAAGGGAATCACATTCTTTTGAAGAAACTCGTTCACATCCTTCAGGGCTAGCTGCAAACTGTTGATGATTGCAGGAAGCGAAGTCCCGTCGTTGTAAAGCTTGTAGGACTCCAAGAATATTTCAGAGCAGAGAAGAACAAATGTTGTAGTCCCATCCCCATTTGAGGAATAAATGTTGGCTGCTGCTCGTGTGATGAGTATGGATGTAGGATGTATGAACTGTATGCTTCCACATAGGACATTACCATCCTTTGTCAAGTTGAGCTGCTGTCCCCCACTGACCAAAGCCTTTATTGAGCCGTGAGGACCAAACATCGGTGCAAAGAGGTCTGACATCTGCTTGCAGGTGGTGCTGTTTATTGAAATTGCCTGTCCAGACTGTGTGATCTGTGCTTCTGAGGTAACTGACTGCATATGGGCAAATTAAAGTGGTTCAGTTTTTAGGAAAAAGAAGACAGCAAATGCTATAGTCTGTTGAACATTGTAAATAAATAACTACCCATGAATTCAAATGATAGCATTGTCTTATAGTCTTTTGTTATTATAGAGTACTGATAAAGAATGAAATATACTAGAACAAATGAATGCCCTTAACTTGCAAAATGAGTTATTCTCAATAAAGTTAAACCTTTTATTTTATCATTCAATATAAGTAAAAGTTTAAGATTAACATGGGTATTAATAAAAACACGTATATTCAAATATTTATAATAAAGGTAAAGAGTAATCTCTTTTTTTATCATTTAATGATTAAAACACTTATAGTGTTAAAATACTTGTAATGTAAACATGACGCTTTCTTTACTTTCCAATTTAATGCATGCATAAACTTGCTATTTTATTTTTGTTCTTCTCCTGCCTATGGAAATTATTCTCAGCTCTGCAAAGAGAGGATACGGCCTGAAAGAGCTTATGAGCAGCAAGGAAGATGAATATTGGAACAGTGACGATGTCCTTCCCCACTCAATAACAATATCCTTTTTTAGAAAAACTTATGTCTACTCTGTTAACGTTTTTCTTTCTTACTCTCTCGATGAGTCCTACACTCCGGAAAAGATCATTGTTTACTTTGACGAGCAAGGGATCGTCCGAGAAATGACTGAGATCAACAGCAAGTTGGACCTCAAGACAAGGTCTTATACCTTTAAAGAGCCTGAGGGTGAAAAGTCTCTAATGATAGATTCACATGTCTATAAAATACACATTGTGATTCTGAACAACCATTCGGATGGGAAGGACTCGCACCTGCGCAAGCTTAGAGTCATGTCAAGCCCAACAGAGCAGATTAACTATGACATAGACAAGTTTTTCTAAAATACAACTGTTTAGGCATTTCATTTCAGACTGCCTTAATTAAATTTTATTTGTAACGGCTGTATTAATTATAAGTAAAATATGATATCTCATAATAACAATCACTTAATCGTGATTTCGTTTCACTTCAAGTTTTATTTGTAACGACCGTATTGATTAAAATTAAATCTTACAGAGCTAAAACCTTAAAACAGGAATTTAAGCTTAATTCTTATTATATCAAAACATAAAATCAGGATTTCAATAGAACTACACTTTATGCTTGTTGCAGATTAACTTATATTGATACATTATAGGCGTTTGAACATTGAAATAAGTCTCAAATATAGATCTGCTTTGTCTATCAAAATATTTTATTTACAAAAATAAACAAACTTAGCCCATGGCTAAGGTAAAAGATGCCCTACTCGAAGCCTTTGAGGAGGAAATGGAAAGAGACGATTCTGTTTTCATTATTGGAGAAGAAGTTGGGATCAGTGGCGGTGCTGCTGGAACAACCAGGGACCTGATCCATAAGTTTGGCTTTCATCGTGTGCTCGACACCCCTATTTCTGAGATTGGGTTCACAGGATTGGCTGTTGGTGCGTCATACAATGGATTGAGACCCGTTGTAGACTTTATGACCTGGAACTTTGCCTTGCAGGCTATCGACCATATCATAAACAGTGCAGCTAAAACCTCCTTCATGTCTGCATCCAAAGTCCACTGTCCGATAGTGTTCAGAGGGCCTTCTGGCTTTAATCCTGGATACGGCGCCCAGCATGTGCAGGACTTCTTTAATTTTTATGGATCAGTGCCTGGGTTGAAGGTAGTTGCACCTTACACAGCCAAAGAGCACAAGGCACTGATGAAGGCAGCAATCCGGGACGACAATCCCGTTGTATTTTTGGAAAACGAGGTTTTGTACGACTTAGACTTTTCGTCTGTTTCGTCTGAGGATATTCCAGAGACTGACAATGGACTGATGCGGCTGGACAAAGCCAGAATATTACAGAAAGGGGATGAAATCAGTATTTTGGGCGTGTCTTTGTCTTTGTCACCAATTCTAGATGCTGTAAAAGAAAAAGACACAAGAATAGAAGTAATCAATCTTGTTTCGTTAAATCCAATTGATTACGAGACAATCTTCAAATCTGTCAAGAAAACAAGAAATCTGATCATTGTAGACTACAGCTGGCCAAATTATTCTGTAGCCCATGAAATAGCTTCACAGGTGTATGAAAGCATGTATGGAGAGTTGAAGCATAAGATTATCTGTTTGACTGGCAAGAATACACATGTAGGATATTCTTTGCCGTTAGAGAAGCTGTTTTATCCTTCTAAAGATGACATTAAAGATGCCATTGATAAAATAATATGTAGTTAGTCATAAGAAAGCATTTCCACAGATTCTTAGTTGTATAAAAATAATATGTAGTTAGTCATAAGAAAGCATTAATAAATATTCTTAGCTGTATAAAAATAGTCTTTTATCCTGTAAAAGCCTTCAAGCTTATTTTTTATTGTTTTACGCCCTTAATCTGATAACACTTCTGCAAAAAGCAAGAATATAGTGCAAATATGCCCATTATTGTCTTTTAAATTATTTTACTCAAAGACCCTAAATATTAACAATAAATATTTACCTTATTAATTCAAATATTCTAAGAGATTCCTAAACTCAGCTCATGCACTAAGCTGAATATGCCACAATCTAACTTCTGTTGACTAAATTATTTTATTTAAAGATTCCTAAACTCAACTTGTGCGCTGGCTGAATCATCTTGGTCCAGAAACTGGTCAGTAATAAACCCCCCTTCTTTCAGAGTCTTTATCTCATTGTCGTTATATTTCATCTCTATGTCGCAGACTTTGCCATCTCCCTCGCGCAAACTGCAGAGGAGTATGTCTCCTTCCTTCATCCAAACTCTCCTAATCATGTTCCCACGTATGGTGGCAACTCGGGTAATTGAATCGGAGCAGTATATTCTAAACTTGTTGTCGCCCAGTGACTTTGTTATAATTCCATACAAAGATCCCTCCTCAGCCTTAAGCAATGGCCTATTCGCAGTTCTATCATACTTTTTTCCCATATCCCTTTAAATTTTTTACAACAAAATACTAAAACTTTTATTATTTAAATTTGCTCTAATACGCCTATTTAGAATGGAACTTGGGCAAAGTGGATGCTTGACAGCTGAGCTGTGGACATCAACTTTACGGCTGATGCAAAACACTGCTTCTGCTTGAAAATGATAAAATGCGAGATCCGGGAGTCGAACCCGGGACCATCAGATCTTCAGTCTGGTGCTCTTCCACTGAGCTAATCTCGCTGCGAAAAGACAAAACTGAGTACTTGTTGCCACATAGCTGCTCTTATCCTTTTTTCCTTAATGATTTTTAACAATAGACTGACTTTATACCAACATATTTAATTATCACTCCTTTTTCCTGATCAGCTCGTAAAGGGCTGTCTGAACTGACAGATCGTCATAAAAGGCTGTTTTAGTCCCAATGCCGTCCGACTCCAACGCAATCTTCCTGTTTATAAACAAAACTGGATCCTCAATAAACTCCTCCAGGACAGATATTCTGTCGGATATCTTTTTCTTCAGGGTCCTGTTGTCTTCTATCATTTTCTCCATTTGCAAGACATTGCTGGGATACAGAACAGGCATCTGGCTCAAATCATCTGTTTCCAGTTCAATGTCCCACACCTGATTCTTGTTGTTTTCCAGGTTGATCAGGCAGTAGCAAATAGGCTCAAGCAGCGGCTCCAAAAGAGTGCCAATATTGTTAAAATTAAAGCTGGGAACCTTGAATATCTCCTGTAGCTCTGCGTCACACATGACATTTGATGTTGCGTAGTCGTTCAACTTCTTGTTGTTGACATACTTGTACAGGTCCTTCATAATGTTGTATTTTGTGTCTGTATACTTTTTAAGAAGGTCCCTCAGTCCCTTGGATAGCTTATAAATCTTCCTCTGATTTTTCAACTTGATCAAAATTTGTATTGAAGTGTAGGAGTCGTTCAGAGGCACTGCAAATCCATCAGAGTTGCAGCTCTTCGTCCATTCAAAAATAAATGAGTTTCCATTGTCATATTTCTTATCACTATTGCTATTTATTGTAGCCTTGTTTTGAGCTTCATCCTCTGACTTATCTTTTGTGTTGTCTTCAAGTTTATGCTCAGTATTATCTGTAGACTTAATTTCAGATTCTTTATGCTCACCACTTCCTAGCTCATCTGTAGATGCATTCTCTGATTTTGCATATTCTTCAAGGTCCTTTTTGACACCATCCTCCAAGTTGGCATTAAAACAGACACAAACCCTCCTGACCATATCCCAGAAGCTGGTCTTCTCTTCATTGGTAAAATCATTGAGAACTCTTGTGTTTATCTTCAAAGTAGACCCAGAAAAGGTGGTGAATATTCTTATGGTTTTGGTGCATTTAATTCTTTTTAGATGCTCCGCCTCGATTTCTAGCCTTTTTTGCAATGCTATCTCGTCAATTTTAATATTCAGCTGCTCCAATTTATCTTTCAGCATTTGGGCATAAAAATTAGTTTAATTTTGGTGGCTTTTATTTACAAACTGTGAAATTCTAGAGCAAGCTAAAATCAGAATTCTCATGCTTTAAAATGGTCTGGCAAATGCAAGTTGTCATAGGATCTAGAAAATACAAAACCAAGCTTTTCTAATAACAGTGAGAATAAATAATTGTTTAATAAACAACCAAGATTGCTTTAAATTTCTGCTTATGAAATACAAAATATTTAAAACCTGAAAAAAGTTAATTTCTTATAGTTAATTTGTATTTATTCGAAGACAGAGCATGTGGTCTATCGAGAATTCAGACTTTGTCTAAGACCTTCTTCACACTTAGTATTCTGTATATTTTGTAGAAAAGCAGGAAAGAAATGCATATTTCAAGTACCAAAATATAAATGTATGCTGATGCGCCTGTCGAAAACTTTCCAAAAATACTTTTAGGTTTAGTTGTAGATGTCTCTTCAGGTGTAAACAATAAGAGGAAATTTGAAGAAGAAAAGACTTCATTTAAGTCTTTCATATCAAGAGATTGTAACATCCTGTGAACTCTGAGATAAAGCATTATGTAGTAGAATGGTATTTGAGAAGATGACGGTGCATTCTTGCCAACAATACTTTCTAAAAAAGACGCACTTAGTGCTTCGAAGGTGTAAAACTCGCGATACTTCAGGTTGTTTATCCTTTCATCTGCAAAGGCTGTCATTGAAGTGCGAAATAAAGCATTTTGTGAGCTTTCATAAAAAAATAATTTTAGACAATTTACCGCAAGGTTGAATCTAGAAACAACATACAAGGGGGTGTCCTGGAGAATAGTCCCAATAACATAGTTGTAGTGGTGCTTAAAGTGCTTTTTTATGAATTCATCGCGCAAGCCCTTGTTTAAAAGCCTTAAATCAAGCTTTTTTGTCGGATCAAAACTTTTATCTAGTTCTAATTTGGCAGACAATAGTCTTAAATAGCTACTTTCAGTGACTTTTGACAGGGCACGAATAGCCAATGGCTTCAAGGATATCATATTTGCCATGTAGTCGTCGTACTTTGAGGCATAGCATGTCAGATGGATGACTGCAGAGGATAGACATTTGAAAAAGGCCGGATCTACCAGAATGTTTGTTTTATAAGCTTGTGTAGAAAACCTAAACGAGGTCAAAAGATTAACCATGGATATCAGTGTCAAGAACTTATTGCATACGTAGTAAATCAATAAAGATTGTCTTCTGAATATCTTAGGATCTTCACGGTTCGCATTTGAGACTAATTTTTCAAAGTCTATAAACAAGTGTCCAAACTTCTCAGAAACCTGTTTTAGAATCTCAAATTCAGGATTTTGATAGAAATTGTCCTTTATTTTCGTATCACTATATTCAATTTCGACCAGTAAAGTTTCGCAGGATAGTTGGAAATCAGTGTAGAGATCAACGCACGAGGAAATTATGTTTTTTATGGGAGAAAGTGAGAAGTTACTATCAATATGAGTAAGCCCGTACATTAAATCCCGAAATACTTCATTAAAAGGAAAATATCCACTCTGTTCGTCTACAAGTTTATCTTCTGATAACATCTTGCAAAAGTTAGCGTATATCAACAAAAACCTGTGCAAAAATTCTACATTTGGTTCTGTCATTTCCTGAGAAGTACTGTAAAAATTTTCAAAAATAAAACCAAACAGATTTTTAGCATTTTGAACGTTGAAAGCATCAGAATTGCTTAGTGGTGCTTTGCGCTTAGTTTGATTGTAAATCAGGGCCTGATTTTTGGCGAGATGGTCCAGTTTCGAATAGTTGCTTGGGTTTATCGATAGATTAAAGATCCTTGATACGAAGTTGTAGTCTATTAAGTAGTATTCAGCATGATTGCAGAGCATGTCATCATTATAAGATTTAAAAAGCATTATGTTGGGATCTGAATTACTCGGATTAGCCGGGGATGATGATTCTTGTGCGACAATTTTCTGGCTTACACTAAATTCAGCCAAGCTTGTCAATGCAGAAATACTCTGCGCAAGAACAAATACTGTTAACATCAGGGGCTAGAAAGTTGTGTTCTCCTATTATTTTAAAACTATTAATTTAATGAAGAATTTTCTATCCTATCAAAGTCTGTACTGGTGCAAATCAAGGTACACGTTTTCATTGAATTTAAAGTCCAGTATCTACTGAAGCTGTCGGTTTTAAATGATATCTCTTAAATTAAAATTCCCCCTTTGATTCAAAATTTAATCAGTTTTCATAAGCCAATAATAATCTTATATCAACAGTAATAACAAAAGTAATAACGTAAATAATTATTTTATCATTGTATTGGTATTTTGTAAAATTTTTAAAAAATAATTTCTAAAAAAATACCTAAAAATTGTTTAAATGATTGCATTCGTAGGAATAATTGGCAGTAAAGACAACAGCACTGTAAAGATACTACAGATCAGAAGTTACAAGCGAGTTCAACGGCATCAAACTTCTTTAAAGAAGATATGATCTCCAAAAAACGTGTCTGCTTTAACACAAACTGCCATTATTTTCAGTCTACAGCCTTAATCTCATAAAAATACTTGCAAGCAAACTAAACTGACTTATTTTTCATAAACTCCTTGATTTTCTCCTTTAATTCCTTATTTTCAACGTATTTTGTCTCATCAAGGGGCTGTCTACTGAAAGGATCAATCTGATCATTCAACATAATCTGTTTAAAAGTATTCAAATCAATAGTAACCTTGGATGTAAGAAGAACAACGGGATTCTCCATCATTAAACAGGTGAGAGGATCTAAAAACTCATCAGGAATCTCCAACTCGTCATTTGCACTGGTAGCTTCAGATTCTTTGTCTACATCTTGCTGTATCTCCAGAATATTATGAATCTCTGAAAGACTGGATATCTGGTCTTCCATGAGAAGGTACTTGCTGGAACACAAGTCAATGGCCTTTTTCAGAAGGTTCTTGTTGATTCCGCTATTTTTCACAAGCTTCTCGTTCTGTTTAAGCAGATTTACAACAATAAGACAGACATGCCTCAGGATCTCCTTGGGATTGAAATGGTATTCAGACTTTTTCTCTATTTTTATATTTTTAGAGTCTTCTCCAACAAGTAAATTCAATGCACTGTTCAGGATAGAGTTTGTTCGGAAAAAAATGTTTCTGTTCAAAAACAACTTTTTGTTGATGCAAATAAAGCTTTTCAAAAAAATCAGCAGTTTTTCTAAAAAAATCGACAGGTTTTTCAGCTGTTTCTCTGAGTTGGTGAGCCTCTGCTCATTCACTTTGACTTTCTTGTAAATTTTGGTTTTCAAGGGATCATTCATGTATTTTATTTGAGACTTAACTTCTTTTAAAACCTGTTCTGAATCTCCACCTACTTTTGATCTGATAAACGCTGCCAGCTCTTGATCCGACATCGTAGACAGGGTTTTAAGAATATGGTCAGGATACAACTTGATAACCTCCTCGTCATCACTTATACTATCGCTAAAAGCATTCGCTTCCAACATACAAGACAATTCCTTGCCTTTTTTCTTGTAATTATTTATGTTCTTGATACTGTCAAATATCTTGCTTATATTTTCTTCAAAGGATGCTAGACAGGTACTTATCATTCTCAGAGAATCGTTAGATATCCCAACTTTTACATCTTTTAGAATGCCATGCAACAGATATCTGTCTTGCATAATTACATCTTGATCTTTTGTAGAGTAGTAAGAAACAAGGCCATTGATCAGCTGCTCGTCTTGGAGCCTGGTACCCATGGAGCCTAGTACCTTTATAGCAGGGCTTTTGAGGACATTTTTGTAAGAAAAAAGCTCTCTTATAAGAGTAATAATAGAATTTGGAATATGCCTGCAGTCAAGTGCTGGCTGTATCACTAAAATAGCATTTAAAAAATCAGTGTCATATAGAATCTCCCTTACCTTTTTTGCCTTTTCTGTTTTGAGAAGATCTGTAGTTCTTTTTATTGCCAGAGAACTCTCTTGAGAATTGCCGTGGTGACTATTTTTATGCTCACTCTCAGGCAATAACACTGAAAACACTTCATCTTTTCTGCTGTCAATCAAATCATATACAAAGTTAAAGTACTTCTGTATTATTTCGTAATTTCTTCTTATTAATATGGAGGAGTTCTCGACATTATACTCCTCTTGTATATCGCTGATAAGCCTCTGATGGCATATTTCCATCAGTCTTGCCAGATAGAAGAATGAGAATGTTGGAAATTTCTTCTCGTCGATCTTGCTTATAAAAAATAATTCTTGCTCAAAAATACCTTTGGAGATTTTCAGGAGCACCGAAAAAAGAACATAGCAAAAGGAGTCTGTTGCATTCTCCTCAGGTACAAACTTCAACTTTTTTCTATCCTGTGCATAAACATTCTCAATTAATGCACAAAAGTGATCTTTTATGCTTGCTTTATGCACCAATTTAAGAATAATCTCATAGAGTGTCTGTTCAAACGAAGAAATGTGAATAACGTATTCTTTGTTAATTTTAAAATCAGGATCAAAGCCCTTTACCGAATTGAACGGATGCTCAAGAAAAAAAGGCAATGCATAGTCTTTTGAAAGATCAAATGTTAACAGTTTCATCATCAGAACTTTTTTTATCCTGGACAAGTCATTGATTGTTTTCTGATCGCTTTCAAAACATATTTCGTCATGCTTGTTATCATTTCTTATGCAACTCAAAATCAAATTCATTTGTGTTATATTTACTTCCAGCCCCATCTGCAGTAGCTCACAGACAAGCTTATCTAGCATTGTATTTACCCCTATTCTTGGTCTTTCCAAGCCCCAGAGAGCCTTTTCTTCGAAGATCTTAAAACAGTTTTTGAAGCCAACAAGCAGTTCTATCCCTCTAATCGCATTGTTTGGCTCGATTGAGCTTATGCCTAGGCTGAATCTGTACAGCATGTTTACAAAAATCGATGGTCTTGCATCGCATAAACTTTCAATCAAATTTACATTTTCAAATTTAGCCGCATTTAATGCATTGATTAATGCGCTGTACGGGAAAGCGGGAATATTGCAGATTTCTGGGTCGTCATGGATCATAAGCATGGTTTGCAACACTAAAGATGGGCAAAGATTATATTTTACAGTCAGGTCCTCCACAATTCTGTTATTAGTATTGGAGGCAAGAAACTCAAGCTGGAAATATTCTATTTCCTCTTGTGTGCTGAATTCTGAAGTTTGCAGTGCTTCTGAGATGTTAAAAAGCTTACAAATGGTTTTTGATGCAATTCTGTCTTCCATGTGGGTATTTTATTTTTTAGTTAAAAAAACTAAAAAAAGCGCACAGACAATTCGTGACTACAAACATTATGGCCATTTTTTGATTCTAAATATTCAAGTTACTCACGTGCACTGTTTTAAGCATAAATTACAAGAAAGGTTCGTCATTATTTTTAAATTTTAAACTAAGACAGAATTTGTCAGAAACTAGAAGTCTTTTATTAGTAGCATTGTGCTGTAAATAAAAAATTGGAGACTAAAAAATGCATAAGTTACGCAGAGTTCTTTACAAATACGACAGCAGGTGGTATTTTAGCATAAAGCTATCTTAGATTTAATTTACAATTTGAGATTGGCGATACTTCTTACATCAAATTAGAATAAAATTTTTGTAGAAGTTTCTGCTATTAAAGCAGAAAAGACCCTTCTTCATAGGAGTGATGGACATCAACCAAACAAACACCAATAAAGAAGAAGCTTTAGCCTGTGAGTCTGAAGAGTCCACATACGAACCTAGCAACAACAATCTTGTTGATGCCTCCAAAAAGAACAAATCTACAATAGAGTTAAACGGAATAAATGATTCATCATACAAGCTTATTGTGCTTGAAGGACTGGACTGCTCTGGAAAGAGCACAGTCTGCAGGCTGTTATGCGAGCATCTTCAGCCTTGCAAGATTATCTCCTTCCCGAAAAGAGATTCAGTTACTGGAAAGATAATAGACAGCTTCTTGAGGAAGGAGATTCAGGTTTCTCCCTACGAGCTGCACTTGCTATTTTCAGCCAACAGGTATGAGCAGATGTCCTACATCCAGACTGAGCTTAGAAGCTCTAACATAATATGTGATAGATACTTTGTAAGTGGCAGCATCTACTCAGAAAGTAAAGGATTGGACTATGAGTGGTGCAGATCAGTTGACAAATACCTGCCCAAGCCAGATTTCACATTCTTCATCGATATTAAGGCTGATGTGACATCCAAGAGACGGGGCTTTGGCACTGAGGCACACGACAACATTGAACTTCAAGCCAAAATCTATAATTTATATTTGAAACATGCTGAAGAGGAGAACCTTGTATTTGTTGATGGAAGCAAAAGCTCTGATTTTATAGTTGCTGATATTTTAAAAAAGATTAAAAAATAATGAATTCTGAATTGTGCTTCCATCATCTTCAATTAAAAAGCAAATATCCTTCTTTGGCTGGAAGCTGCTCTTTTTATTATTTATTATACTGTAATCCATTTTGTAAGTCAAATAAATATCTCAAATCTAGGTTTTTAAAAAAGTTAAAGTTATTTTCTAGTATTGCAAACTATTTAATCGCAAAAAAGAAACAAAAAAGAGCCTTTTTGAGAATAAAAGACACATCATTCAATTCTGAATGCTATTTTTTGCGTTTTAAAATATTTAACAATAATAAAGACTTATTGCTAAAAATACGACATTATAAATGGTTTAGACACGAAAAACATATTTAGAAAGTATACACTTAATGATTGTAATGCATTATAAAATATTCCATTTATTATTATCTTTTTCTTCTTCTGTCTTCACGATCATTTATGTAGAATCCATCCTTGTCCACATCACTGAGTATCTGGAATCCAGCACTTTCAATTATCAAATCAACAAATGCACTATTGATGGTCTTGTCCAGTCCTGTAATGTTCTGCACAGCATCGATAGCCTGCGATTTTCTCATATTCTTGATAGTCTTTATTACAAAATCTACGCTGGCGCTGATATCGTGATTTCTGATGAAATTAGACAGACGAGTATTCTTCTCAGCCACAATAGAAGGCTCAAAGAAGTCGTCTGACTTGGCAGATTCTTCAATCTTCTGGTGCTTGGAAAAATACTTATTCAGCTCCTTGGGAGCACCAGTAGAACTGTCAAACAGGTTGGGAATGTCCTCAAGAAGATTCTTCAGCGGAACAAAACCTTTGTCAAACTCTCTCTTTATATTAATGCCTTCAAAATGGGTTTTTTCTTCTGCTTCAATGATCTGCTTCAGCTCCTTGTCAGTAAAGGGTCCTTCAATTTTATTATTATTCTGGATGATCCATGAGTTCTGGATCTTCTTGGGCCTGTCTAAAATAAAGTTGCCTTCCTGGTCAAAATATCCAGGACCGGTGTGCTTTATGTCTACATCCCACATGGTTTTGACATTCTTCTTAACGTTCTTGACGGCCTTGAAAATCACTGTGCTGGCAGGCATTGTTTGGTTGCACAAAGCAGGAGAAATATTCTCGCAGTAAAGAGGCGAAGATTCTTCTTGCAAGATTTCGGACTGCATTATGTCTCCCGGCTTTCGTATTTCTTTTAAAAGAGGCAGCTTAGAATAAAAATCAAACATATTGGGCTAAAATTTTTGAGAAATGAATAGAAATTAGAAATATTTTAAGAGTTTTTGTAAATGCAGCCAAAGTTTGTTCAATTTGGTAATGCTATTACAAAATATGATAAGCTTTTTAATTTTCTGCCTGCTGAAGGCAAATATTGTTTTTAAGGTCAATTTTTATAAAAAACTTTTACAATTTATTTTGAAGCACGCTACTTAGTCATATTCACACTATTAAAGCTACACAATCCCAATTTGTAGCTATAAAAAACTAAAGCCTAGATTTGATTGCAAGAATCTGTAAAAATTTTATGCTGATCATTTTTGTGCTTAAGTGATAAATTTAATTTGCCCCAAGATATTTGCTGCAACACAAATTGAAAAATTTACGTCTTTCTTTACAAGTGTTACGCGAGTTTTGCTCTGCCTTTGCATTGGATTTCTTATTTTGCTATTCATACTTAACAACAGAAATTTTCAGAGAACATCATTGGAAATTGTATTGAGTTTGATGCTGATGATTTCTCAGTATCTCTGCAGGGAGATCTGTCAGGCTTTGATGCATTTCTTCTAAGCATAAAAGATGCATCAATGGATCTTGAAAACATTTTGGGTTGGACTTTGTTTTATCCACCCAGCTTCCTTATTTTGATCATCTTTCAGTCTACCACAGACACCTAAGGCAAGTTGCTAAATTAAATAAGTTTTAGTTTACTTTTTGACTTTAGTAAAGATAATTCTGAATAGGTTTGAACTTAATTAGGTTTCCATATTCAAAGATCAATCAGCCAGCTTCCAACAGTTCAATTCCTATTTATGATAGAAAGAAGGATACCTATGATGCAGATAAGACCTTCTCAGACTGCGCTGATATAGTCATTCTTCATCTATGCAACTGTTTGTTTTACGATGAACAGGCAGAAAAGTGTTCACTTGATCATCTAAATCTTACAGAGCCTAACAGACTTAAGCAATTCTATGAAGACTATCATTGCAGACCTTTTGAGGTAACAGAAGAAATGAGAAACAAGTGGTCACGAGTAGTGCAAGGACTAGATGATAACAAAGAATTCAAATGCCAAGGCAATTATAAGCCTTATCTAATTCACTATCGCAAGCAAGAATACAGGAATGAAATAAGATCTGGCCTCTTTAATACCATGAGCGTTTTGGCTAGTATTTGTGGCGCTAATGATATATATAAGCAGATTATGACAAAAGATACGATCACGAAGGATTCTGTAGCTGACCAATTATCAGCATTTCTCAATGAGATATCTAATAAGAACGTCAGAGTAACAATTGAAGAAAATAACATCAAAGAAATTGCTAACAATGTGAGCGATTTTTCAGGTGATTTCTGTCTAACACTTAATCTTACAAATTCAGACGCTTCTGTTACAATGATACTTCACATTTTAGAAGGTCACACCAACTTTTTCCTTGGAGGCATGAAATCTGAACAGAAAGAGATTAACTTTACTGAACTCAGAAATCTTAATACTGATGACAATAGCTTTCTTTTGTCTCTATTATTAAGCAGGTACAGCAAGCTGCTCAACAACAAAGACGATAAAACTAGGAATTTTGATTATCCATTTGAGGTTCTTTATAACCAAGGCGCACTAAGGATAAATGAGCAAAAAAAAGATCAATGCATACATTTATGTGAGTATATAGAAAAGATTGAAGAAAATAAGCATACAACTATTAAGAAGATGATTGAGAATATAGTAAAGTCTGCAAACTTGTCAGATCCAGAAACTAGAAAAATCTTTCGGCCATTATTCATTTACATAGATGATATATTCAAGAAAATGTCTAATTTTAAACTGATTTTTACTTGGATGTCACTCTTTAGCAAGTATTCAAAAAGTCGATCACAAAGTATCATAAATACTTGGAATGAGGCTGCTATGAAAAATTTCATGAAAATAAAAGGTGCGAGCTTCCCGAGTGAATATACTTATTCTAATGATAATGTTAAAACTATTTTATCAATAACAAAAGATACTCTGGAAGATCTTAAATTAACAGAGTTAAACCTTGATTCACAAGACTTTACTGAAATGATGCAAGAATTTTTGACAAGCAACACAGCACTACAAGCTTTAGCTATTCCTAAAAACAAATTAAGCTCGACCAATATACTCGACATTCTCAAATCCTTGAAGAATAACAAATCTCTGAAGACATTAGATATTTCAGATAATATGTTTTATGCTAAAGATGCAACACTTCTTGCTGATGCTTAAAGGACATTACCTCTTTGACTACACTAAACATTTCAGGAATTTTTCTAAAGTCTATAGGTGGTGAATGTAAAGTGAATATCCTAAAAAACACGACATTGACTACGTTAGATATTTCAGACAACAATTTAAACGATAAAGACATCGAGGCTATAGCTGCTGCTTTGAAAGAAAACACTACTTTGACTACACTGCGAATTTTAAAGTCTAATTTAAATGGTGAAAACATTAAATGCATAGCTGATGCTTTAGAAAGCAAAAGTACCTTGACTACATTAGATATTTCACACAATAGTTATTTGGGCTCTAAAGGAATCGAATGCATAGCTAATGCCTTAAAGAACAACACTACTCTAACTAAGCTAAATATTTCACAGACTTGCTGTTATGAAAACAAAAATAAATTTGCCGAGCATATAGCCTCTCTTCTACAAAGCAATGCTACATTAACTTCATTGAATATTTCAGAAAATGGTTTAGAAGCTAAAGATGCAAAGATCATAGCCAAAGCTCTAAGGAATAATACTACATTGACTAAATTAGACATTTCGAAAAACAATCTACAGGATGATGGAGCTAAGCACATAGCTAGCATTTTTTTAGCAAAAAAGGTTCATAAACAATCTGACACTTCGTCTTCTAGTAATCCTGCAAACAAAACTTTGACTGAGCTCAACATCTCAAGCAATAATTATATAGCAAATAAAGGTGCTAAGTGTCTAGCGAAAGCTATTGAAAGGAGCGAATCTTTGGTTTGGCTAGATATCAGCGATAATATTTTTGAGGACGAAAGCGTCAATTACATAGCTAATGCTTTAGCAAAAAGCAAGTTTTTGAAAACTCTTAAAGTTGTGTCTATATACATGTCTTTCAGCGACTCAAAAAAAATACTTGATGCATTGATAGAAAATGGATCATTAGAAGAATTGAGCTTACATTACTTTGGCCTACAAAGTCAAATGGCTGAATGCATAGCAGATGCCTTGAAAAACAACAAAAGCTTAAAGACTCTAGACATTTTACTACCTGAAGATACTTCTATTGAACATAGAATCCTCCTGTATAAAGGCTATTGAAAAAAATACAACCTTAGAAAAGATACTTTTAAGAAAAGGTGTAGCTAATTATATTTTAATGTCAGACATAATGCCTACAAAAAAAGCAACTGGTTGTCAGGCTGATAACCAATCATCAGAATTTCGGAGGATAGAAATATATTTACAATTAGGAGTATTTGAAAGTCGTTTTTAACCTAAAAAGTTTTTATTTTAAATTTACGATTTTTTTAGTTTGTGCAAAAATCAAACATAAAAGAATAATTTTTTAGGTTAAAAACGACTTTTAAAGAAATTTTAACATACATAAAGATACTTTTTGCAGAAATGCCATTTGCCTTATTTCTTGCCAAAGTTTTTTATCTAGCCGCTCTTTTAATTCAAAGTATCCTAATAACATGATATCAACAGGGCTAAAGGTAAAATAGTGATTTTTGAAAAGTAACATCTACACTTGCAACTAAGATGGTTTCAGGTAATTGAAAAAAGCTTTTTGCAGCTTCTTTTTAAATTCTGCTGGCAATGTAAATTATCTTGTTTAAATTTTAGTCACAAGGTAATTAGTTCTGATGTCTCCTTTTGCAATCCAACACTCAAGTTTGTAATCATAGCAAGCATATCACTCGCTTTTATTGTGTCTATTACATTTCAATGTAATTTGTGCTCTCATAGGAGGTAAATCTCTTGTGAGATATTTCCATTGTAATCAG
>JAPYZJ010001892.1:0-26541 GCA_030522765.1 Ophioninae sp. B BG-2022a
CCCAGATCAACCCCTGAATTGTTATTAATTTTTTACGGCAGCCAATCGGACGCGCCCGAGCCGGAGAGTCCGCATGGTGGGGGTACCGCCCCTCCGGGCGCTAGCGAACGTGCGTGTCGCTCACCGACGTAGGCCCGCTTCCCGGCGCGTCTCATTGGCTACCGTAAAAAATTAATAACAATTCAGGGGTTCATCCGGGACCCATACATGCTTATATCAATCGTCTTAGAATTTTACCCCCTACCTCCCATTTCAAGGATGACGTTCGTAGCTGGGACACCCTGTATATATGTATATATACCGGGTGTCCCATTTTAATCTTAATCCTGATTTTTTTCTCGGTAAATATTGCTCGGATCAAATATGCTGTATAACAAAAGTTTTAGGGTTTAAAATGGGACGTTTGAAAAAAATATGTTGGTCGATCAAACCTTCAAAATGGCGGCGTTAGAATGGCTAACGTGTTTTTTTCAAATGGAAACATACCTTTTTTTTATCATTGAAAAATTGTTTAGCTCAAAACTGACAACTTTTGTTGAACATTTTTTTCGATAAAGTTCATAATTTTCATTGTGAACGTTATAAAAGATTTTTTTTCACATTTTTCGATTCGATAAATGAAAGAAATATAAATATGAGTAATAGTTTCCTATTTATTTATTGTAGAGTATTCTTCAATCGGCGCAACGAATATTTATTTTATTTCTGAGTTTCGAAATTTTCGTCGATACAATTCGAAGCAACGTTTCGAGAAGAATTTACTTCTTCACCGAAATTTGAACGAAAATGACTAAACGATTTTTCGAATTCCATTTATGAATCTAAAGTTCGAATTTGGAAAACAAAGTATTTCGTGAAATACTGAAAATGAGGAGGTGAAAAAAAAAGGTAATAAATTTGGTCTCAACGACGTAAATTTCGAGCACATTAACTCATCATTTAACCTCGAAAATTCCTCCACGAATGGAAGCTTCGTGTACATTGAAAAAAAATTCAATAATTCTCGATTTTTCAAAATATCCGAATTCGAGAAAAAATTTGAAAAATAGAAATAAAGATATAAAAAAAAAAAGAACAACGAAAAATCTGAAAAAAAATGAAGAATAGTGGAAACACGAAAGTTCGAAACTCGGATTAAAGAACATTCCGCCAAAGAATCAAACGATGAGTGAAACACGTACAGAGATAAGAGCGAAAACGTGCTCTTGCACAAAAATAGCAGAAGAAAATTTTCTCGTCGAATGTTGTGGCAGCTGATTTTATCGCGAGAGAAAAATATAATTCAGTAATTGATTGATTGATTAATTAATTAATTAATTAATTGATTAATTGACAAGTGCGTGAAGAATTTCGCTTCGATGTAACCGATCGCATAATTATTCGAGTGGACAATGGTAACAGTACGAATATTAACATTGAATAGTACTTTAGTTTTGTTCGATTTAACATCACGAGTGAGATACACGAACGAGAATGGAAATTAAATTAGTACGAGAAAAATATGCATTTTCGTAAGTTGGGTCGCATAAAATTCTCCTCTGAACAAAAGAGGCTTAGGTTAAACAAAGAAGAAAAAAAAAACACGCGCACGTTGCAACGTATTTTAGTTCTTACACGTTAGAAACGAATAACTACAAACAAATAAATAAATAAATAAAATACTACACGCGAAGGAGGTTATAACGACATGTAATTAATAATAGGTCAAAATAAATATACATATGTATATACATATATTTTTTCAGAGTTTAAGCTCTCACGCGGGTAACAGGAAATGGGTAAAAAAAAAACAAAGAAGAAAACAATAAAAAAAGAAACAGAACTTTTTCAATAAACTGGTTCATTGATCGCTCGGTTACGGATTATTTATTTACTTTCTGGCCTTTTTATATTTTCTTAATTGGAAGAATATTCTACTTTTTCGAATGAAAAACGTGAAAACGCGATGTTTTTTTGTGAGATTAGTCAAGCTAGAAATTTCGTATTATCGAACTCCTTGCCCTCCCCCTTTTAAATCGGCCAAAAATCATTTTGGAAAATATAAACGAATTATTTCGCGATGATCGACCTCTGCGTATTTTGAATTTTCGCGGCTACGTCGACATACCGTTTCCGGGCGGCCCTATTGATTAGTACAAAGTCTCGCCACCAGGGTCTCGTGTAACGAACGAATCGTTTCCAGGTTTTGTATTGCCAAAGAATTTTCGTCGTTTCTCCTCGCTGTGAAATTTCCTGAGTTGTCTACAAGTTCGAACGATCTTTTTTTTTTTCGGTGCAATATTCTCATACAGGGAAACGAGAGAAATCGAAAACCCGCGCGTTAATAAGCGATCATTCAGATCGAAACGTTTGACGAACGTATCGTTTGTCGAAACATAACCAAAAAAAAAAAAAATAAACAAAACGCATATTGCGGGAAAATTAGTTCTCGTCCAACTCGAGGGACGTTGATATTCCTACGAATGGCGAGAAAGAGGTCGATTAAAAGACGGGTCACGAATCCCCGGAAACATCGAAGAGTTCACACATTGCGAACCAATCCGACGAATCGTCGAGTCTCAACGCTCGTTGGATGCATTATTTATTAACACGTATAACACTGTGAATAATGAGAATTCATGAGTGAATAAATAACAAGTTTTTTTTTTCTGTGTGCGAGTGTGCGCATGCGTGTTTGTGCGTGTGTATATATAAATTGCGAGTTTATACATGTAATCTGGATACTCGCGACATTGTTGATGCCAATTTTTTTAAAAATGGCACTTGCCTCCAATAAATATTATATATATGGTGCATTTCGAGTGAAACATTTATTTCATAACCTTACCAATGAACTTAACCGTTCCATAACCTTACCGAATTATTTAACAGCCTTTTTGAAAAGTGGTCAGTTTTTACCTTGTAAACAGTTAGAGAGCGGAGTGAGGTTAGGTTAAGACCGAAGTTGAGTCAGAGATCGAAGTTAGGTTATGTTAAGACCGAAATTGAGTCAGAGATCGAAGTTAGGTTATGTTAAGAGCGAAGTTGATTTTGAGATAGAGTTAGGTTAAGTTAAGACCGAAGTTGAGTCAGAGATCGATGTTAGGTTAAGTTAAGACCGAAATTGAGTCGGAGATCGAAGTTAGGTTATGTTAAGAGCGAGGTTGAGTTTGAGATAGAGTTAGGTTAAGTTAAGACCGAAGTTGAGTCAGAGATCGAAGTTAGGTTATCTTAAGAGCGAAGTTGATTTTGAGATAGAGTTAGGTTAAGTTAAGACCGAAGTTGAGTCAGAGATCGAAGTTAGGTTATGTTAAGAGCGAATTGAAGTTGAAAACCGAAGTTAGGTCGAGTCAAGGACATGTCGAAGACGTGCCACGTGACACACGAGTGCAAGAGAGATAGTCGAAATGTTAAAATCGCAATTTCTCAAGGACGAAACATTTTTATCGTAAAATTCAAGCATCTATTTCTGTCTCCATAAACTCTACAAAGACTGATGCTCGATTTTTCGCCGTAAACTTAACCCACGCTGAGAAAACGGATTTCGAAAATTTGTGAGGTTATGTCGATGTTCGTCGTCCTCTTAAGAGCCAAGTTAAGTTAAAGACCGAAGTTAGATTGAGTTAAGAACCAAGTTAAGTTGAAGACTGAAGTTAGGTTGAGTTAAGAGCCAAGTTAAGTTCAGTTTTAAAGAGCTAGTTACTCTAACCTCTTTAACCATTTCTAAGGCTTCGGGGTCAACAATATTTGAGTCTTCTAAATTCTATTCTAAAATTCGTTTATGATGCACCAGCGATTTAAATTGCTGATTTCTTCGCTCGATTGAATAATGTTAAATATTCAATTGTTTCCGTTAGTAGGATCATCCACCGAGTCAAGTAGTGAAGAACCATTTGAATTGCTTATGCAAGCTAATTCAACCACCAAGGCTCGTATCGTACGTCATAACATGCTTCTCTTCTACGTCGAAATTATTAGAAATTTCGTATAAGCAAACATTGAATTTTTGAAATTTATAATCAAAGATCAAAGACATTTACGTTTTTTAAATGGGACAAAAAAGAGTTTGTTTGGGTTTGTTCGGTTTGGGTTTATAATCAAAGATCAAAGACATTTACGGCTTTTAGATTGGACAAAAAAGAGTTTGTTTGGGTTTGTTCGGTTTGGGTTCATAATCAAAGATCGAAGACAATTACGTTTTTTTAATTGGACAAAAAAGAGTTTGTTTGGGTTTGTTCGGTTTGGGTTTATAATCAAAGATCAAAATAAGACATTTACGTTTTTTAAATTGGACAAAAAAGAGTTTGTTTGGGTTTGTTCGGTTTGGGTTTATAATCAAAGATCGAAGACATTTACGTTTTTTAAATTGGACAAAAAAGACTTTGTTTGGGTTTATAATCGAAGGTCAAAATAAGACATTTACGTTTTTTAAATTGGACAAAAAAGAGTGTGTTTGGGTTTGTTCGGTTTGGGTTTATAATCAAAGATCAAAATAAGACATTTACATTTTGTAAATTGGCCCAAAAAAGTTTGTTTAGTTTAGAATAATAACCAAAGATCAAAATACAAAATGTACGTTTTTGAAATTGAACAAAAAAGAATTTGACGATTCGATGAGAAAAAGGCTTTCGAGAGTCAAGTCTAAATGTTGAATCTAGTATAAAATCTTTAAGGATTCAACAGAGCGTATAGATGTTCACGAAAAAGAATGAGGAAGCACGACGATGAGACGCGTTGAGAAAACTGCGACGAAACGAAAATCGTCCGTGCGACGGTAGCGCCAGTTGGCTCATCTTCGCCTTTAATTAATGAGGTCAACGGGACACGCTCGCAAACGCCAGACGTGTCGAGGTGAGCGGAAGAAATGCGCGTCATTTTTGCGCGTCCGAGTGTCAATGACCTTCCCGACCTCCGAAGGCAATAAAAAAAACCTTAATTGCAAAAAATTGAAGCACGTTCCTTCAAATCGGATTTTCAAAGAACGTTTCACACGATTCACTTAATTGGAGGAAATCGTGTTATCAGTCGTGTGGCATTGGGGGTACGAGTACACGCGTGAAATGTCATTCATAATTAATATCGTAGATAAATACGACTGATGTTCCCCATTTATCTCCACTCGAAAAGGAAATATTCATCCATTCGTTATTAGTCATTAACGATGCGATTCGCAGTTATCGTCGACCTAAATGACTCACGATAACACAAGTCGTAAAATTAACTTTATCAACATTGTTTGTTCGGAATGCTTTAGTAAATCTTTTACAATGTAATTGTAGGCTGCTGACTTTTTATTGGGTGCTTGTTCGTTTTTTTCACGTTGTTTTTTAAAATATAGGAATTTAAAAAAAAATCACTTTTTAAATATAGGAATTTTTTTAAATCACTTTTTAAAAATAGGAATTTTTAAAAATCACTTTTCAAATATAGGAATTTTTTTAAATCATTTTTTAAATATAGGAACTTTTAAAGATCACTTTTTAAATATAAGAATTTTTTAAATCACTTTTTAAATATAGGATTTTTTTTAAATCACTTTTTAAATATAGGAATTTTTTAAAATCACTTTTTAAATATAGGAATTTTTGAAAATTACTTTTTAAATATAGGAATTTTTGAAAATTACTTTTTAAATATAGAAATAAAAAAAAATATGATACTTTTTTCGCCATTGAAAATTCAATATAATTGAAATAAAAAGAAATACACAACAGATTTGTAAAAATAGGTTTTCACAACGTTAAGAGACACTTTCGAAACGGATTTTGCTGATTTTTATAAAATGATTTTCGAAATAATTTCTCTGCTTTTTTCAAAATGATTTTCGTAATAATTTTTCTCCTTTTTCTAAAATGATTTTCGAAACGATTTTTCTCCTTTTTCTAAAATGATTTTCGAACTGATTTTTCTCCTTTTTCTAAAATCATTTTCGAACTGATTTTTCTCCTTTTTCTAAAATGATTTTCGAAATGATTTTTTCGTTAATTAGCGCCTCGTAATTCATAAACAAATCGTTTATAAATGATTGATTATTAGACATTTCCATGCATGCACACCTGTATAATTGCATCATGATTTGAGGTTAGAAAAAATGAAAAAAAGACGGGGCAAATAAATAGGAAACGGCTTAGGAAGAAAACGCGGTCCGAAACAGGTCAGGAGGTCGGAAGTAGGTCGTGCAGCTGGAAAATCTTTCGCACAGACAAATACAGTATCGATCGGTTCTCGTATCGAATATAGAGAGACTGTCGAGTACTTTCCTCGCCTATGTAATAAGAGGTTTATTCTGGAAACATGAATGGACGTCTCGAGACAAAAAAAAAGGCTGTCTTGGCTCTCCTTCGATTGGATTTGAGTAGCTTGCTACGAGGGTTTCGTTCCTTAAGGGCCACTGCCGATTCATCGAAAAGTTCGTGAAGACCCTATTTTTTTTACGACAAAAAAAAATAAAAAAAAAAAAAAAACATCGTCGAAAAAACAAATTAAAAGTCAATATAAAATAATTTTTTTAATTCAGAAGAACGATTATATATGAATTATTCTGGAATTTTTCATTAAATAATTAAGTAATTTCGAAAACAATTCACTCATTTTTCCAAAATCTTTTTTTAATAATTTGTCATTGATTTTTATTTTTTATTTGTGAAATATTTATTATTGAGTTTAATTTTTTATTTGTTAAATATTTATTTTTTATTTTAATTTTTTATTTGTTAAATATTTATTATTGAGTTTTATTTTTTTTGTGAAATATTTATTTTTTATTTTTATTTTTTATTTGTTAAATATTTATTATTAATTTTTATTATTTGTTTAAGATCGATAATTCGGTCAATCTGATCCGGCAGCTGCGTTTTAATGAATCTTCGCGCTGATTCCCGATGTTAAAAAAAAAACAATGAAAAAAAAAGAGTGAAGAAATCTTCAAAGCGAAAACGAGAAGAAAAAATGATAACCGTAAACATAATAAGCCGAGTATGGACCTCGGCTTGTAAAAACTGTTCAATATGCAATGATAATGCAAATAACTATTCATTGACTGTTGATGGCACTCCAGAGCTTTAAATTTTGTTGCGTTGTCGCTTCGGTTAATTTCCATTTCGATTTAATAAATATCGTGTTTTTTTCCATCGATACTTCACTCTAAGTTCCCAACAACGATTTCCGAAGCGACGTTTATGCCGGCATTCTTTTTTTTTTTGTCTTCGAACCACGGAGGTCTTTACGAGCCGTGCGTCATGCATACATTACTTGAGTACTTCAACCGTACTTGAGTATCATTTGAGATGCACTGTTGCAACGCACGAAAAATATATTTGAATTAAATGTTTTTTTTTTCGTTTTTACGTATTTCAAATATTGAAGCATGATTTTACGTGTATCGTTCGAACCTACATCAATTATTTCTTTTTTGTCGTTAAACTACGAAAATCGTGTTTTTTTCTGATCGTTAAAAATCGTTAATAATTATTTCATAAGAAAATCATGTTTTCTTCTGCTCGTTAAAAATCGTTAATAATAATTTAATAAGAAAATCAGGTTTTCTTCTGCTCATTAAAAATCGTTAATAATTTAATAAGAAAATCATGTTGTCTTCTGCTCGTTAAAAATCGTTAATAATAATTCAATAAGAAAATCATGTTTTCTTCTCGTAAAAAAAAATCAACGAAAATTTTCAAGCAAGATTTTCAGTTATAATAGAGCTGAAGAAATGAAGAATGTGACGAAGCTGAAGAAAAAGCCAATTGCAGGAAAAAGAATGCTCTTTTCCTCCTGTGATAAGCCACGTTTTGATTTTCTTGATTTTCTGAATTTCTTTATCCGCAGTTAACTGAAAATATAAATAATTATTGATATTATCATCAATTTTTATTATTTTAATTTTTTATGTATCCAAATTGACGAAAATATCAATAATTATTCATATTTTCATCAATTGGTGATAACGATATTCATAGAAAATATAATTCATGAAAAATTTGATGAAAAATATATAAAAAATAATAAAAATAAAAAACAACTATTTCCCATTGAAAAGTACGTTCCAAAGATGAAATATAAATTTTTGGAAATTGTTTGAATGAATAATTATGGGCGTGGTAGCGCGAGGACAGAAACGACCCAGGTTCACGGAATTAAGGTGCCTCGGGTTAATCGTCGTAGTAAAGAGAAGTCAAGGATTAAAGCTTCGAAGTGAAGAGCCGATGGTGAGCTTCAATGCTTGTAAACGATGTGTCTGAGCCTCGTAATGCGTTTAACGTTGATCGGACTTCGGGTCTCGTCGAAAACACACAGAAGCCTCCGCGATCGCCGATCTCGCGTGGCGACCGAGTCTCATCGTTCTAATCCATTGGAATACATAAAGCAGGCAAGCGAGAAGAGACAGAAGCAATTTAACGATCGCGTGCTTGGCTCTCCGCGTAATGACGTTACGTCCCTGTTGAAGTAAACTCCTCGCTCCTCTTGGACTTGAACTGATCCTTGTTTTGCCATCCTCGAACAAAGGTCGCGGTCACTTTTCGATCGCCCGATTCTCTTTTTTTTTTCCGGCGGTTTGAGATTCATAACCTCCAAATGACGAGTCCGTTTTTTCATCGGGAAAATCACGCTCTTCGCTGTAAACAAATACAGCCTCTTAATTATGACGAAAAAATGCAAAATTTTTGAAAATATAAATTTATTATGGAATACAACGGTAAATGTGCAATGATTTTTTGTATCGTTGTCAAAGATTGAAAAAGTAACCTCAAAAGTGCAGGTCTTTTTTTTTTATTGAAAATTTGTAGAAAATGGAACTTTTTATTATTTTGACCCAAACAAACCCAAACGATGAACGTACGATGATGTTTATTATGAAAGATTGAAAAAGTAACCTCAAAAACGCAGTTGTGTTTTTTTATTGAAAGAATTGCAGAAAGATGTGATTTTTCATGTTATTTGTTTTATTTCAACCCAAACAAACCCAAACGATAAACTGATGATGTTCTTTTATCACTATAAAGATTTAAAAAGTAACCTCAAAAGCGCAATCGTTTTTTGTACTGAAACATTATAAAAAGATACGACTTTTTATTAGTTTATTTATAAAGATTTGTAAATAGATAAAAATCTTGCATTTCTCATCGATCGAATAATGTTTTCGTTCATTTTCTTCTTTTTCATTTTTATCATCACTAAATAATAATTAAAAGTATACAAGTCATTTTTGTAGTTTCGGGCAATCGAAGATGCTGAACAATAAAAAAAAAATTCATTTTCCTTATAGACAATGGTGCAAACTTCAACATGATGAAAACGAAAAAAAAATGGGTTTTCCCGTTTTTCGTTATTTTTTGACACGAAGTCCGTTCTGAGATAACGTATTTTTTTAAAAAAGGCTCTTGCTCTCGATACATTAATTCATTAACAGATAGCCTTCTTTTTCTATTCCCTATCTACAGTGATTTTCCTAACTCGGCCGGTTTTGCTGTTTCTACTATCTGCTCATTCACGTTAACGTCATTGCAGTTACATCATCGATACTTCTAGACTATAATTACAGGTTATAAAGGACGCACCCGCCTTCATTTTTCGTTCAGATGGCAGCACCTCCCGTGAACACAATTAATAGTCGAACATTGATAACGAAAAATATATTTGCAGACACTTGCTCGTTTTAACTTTGAGGCCAGGGTCGAAATTACGAACCAAAATGGTCACAGACTTGCACTATCTATATTGTGATTTTTCCCGACTATCCAACGATAGGAGTAAAAATATGTATTTAAAATTGGCCTTTGAGACACTTCGTGCAGTAAAAAAGTCCATTTCTTTGCTTATTCTTAATTTACAGGCTCGAAGATAAAATCCTACTGATTCTGTGTCAAAATAAAATATTATTGAGGGTTAAAATTAATTTTATTACATTGTTAACAAAAATCTCTTTTTAATTACCGTTTTTAATATTTTTCTAAGCCTGAAATTAAATGTTTCAAATGTGGTTGGAAAATCCCTATTGTTCGATGACGTAACGAAGAAACCCTTTTTATTGCAGGTTAGGATCTGAAATTTCGAGATATTCGATTTTGAAGGGAAATTCCACTCCAGTGAAAAAGAACTATCATTTATATTGTAAAATATTTGCATATCTTTTGTTGTGCTTTCTTTTTCATCGTTATAAATATTTGTATAAATACATAAATGAATATAAATATATGAAATATGTGAATATATATATAGAAATTAGGTTATGTGATTTTCGGACCAATATCAAGTTTTTCCTTTTTGTTTGCTATCACTGACCTGCCTTTGCCAATTTATCCACCGTTCCGTTCCTCCGTGATGGAACAAAGCGTTCAGCTTTGAATGAATCTTTTATTGAAGCGTACTGTACAAGATCGGCAGCTTAATTCTAGAGAGATATCGAAGAACGCCATTATTTGTTGCTTTTCGATTCTTCTTTGCCCCATTCTTGGGACACATAAGTCAACAAATCGTTGAGTCCTGTGAATTCGGTTCGACTCTTGGGCGGATCGTTTTTGGGTATTTTCGGGAGTATAGAGCCCATTTTATATCGAAATTCAACAAAATTATTCGCTCCCGAGAGTTTCCAAATGCCGTAGAAGATGACGCCGCATCCGCCTACCGCGTAAACGGTTCCCCAGCCGAGAGCTCGCAGAGCCAGCGAAGCGCCGCTTTCCGCTTTACCTTTTACCCCGACGATGCCTTCTTCGAAGAATTTTGGATCTTTTTTACGAACCGCTGCGAGCGTCGTTCCGAAACCGATTATCGCTGATATTCCTGTAACTGCGGTGAGGAATAACGCACCTGAAAGGGAAGAAGTAAAGAATAGATAATATTTTGAGGTTATGTCGAATCGGATCGATCGATTAACGTTTAAACGATATTCGCTGCATTTCCTGACATAAACTAACCGTAAATCTTTTCCGTTTTGCTATCCCCAATCCGCTCTGAAACTGACAAATTGGACGTTACGATTTCATTCGTATTTGTACCGGCCGGGATGAAAACATCGCTGTTCGCCGCCATATTTAAATACTCGAAACGCGAAACATAAAAGAGCATCGAATGTGAAGTGAGACAAGAAACTCGGCAGTCGCAAAGTTGAGGAAGAGGAACGCGACGCTAACGACATCATTCGGGTAAAAATCTATTGAAATTTAGCGATTTGTTTGTTGAGCTTTTTATAAACCAAGACTGTGACGACGAATTCCTCAATTGTAAATAATTAATTTCAACATACTTTTACTTTTCACTATTGTACTTTTTTTCTCTTCCTTTGCATTTTTCGAGATCGGCGCTGCGATCGCTGCTGAAAACACACATTTTCAAAGCGTGGTTCGAACGTGACAAATTTCAGACCGTTCGTGATATTCAGCGACCCTCTCAACTGTGAGGGATGGAGCAGAATGACATAAAGGTACACGCGATACTAGGTGCGTTTATTTACTATTGTCAAAATCAGCTTTCCAAATATCATACGAATCCGGTGGACAAGTACAAGTTTGTCACGATTGATTCGACTTTGCGCGGAAATTTCGGACGCCGGAATGGAAGGTAAAGTCTTTTAAAATAATGGATACGATTTACTTTTTTTTTCGGCCAGCCAGTTGAAGTTTATAACGTTGTTCTCTGCTATGTTCATAATATACACGAAACGCGATGTCGATCAAATTGGGCCGTGAGGATTCGTATCCTGTAAGGAATATACGAATCTTATAGGAACCGCAAAGAAATTCGGATTTTTTGTCGAACTTACAGATCGTATGATTACATTTATATTTTGCCTAAATTCCAATTTATAATTTTCCAGCTTTGAATTTCACTGTTCCCAATGAAAACTGTCAATCTAAACCCAAACAAAACCAATGAAAACTGTCAATTTAAACTTTTGTTAAGCGGTCACCGATCCGAGTATCGGTCATGCAAAAAATTCCTTATTAGTAGAAACGATTGATTAAAGGTGAAACGAAGCAAAAGATCGACACGCTTGTCGAACAACTGCGTCAAATCGATCTCAAAGATGACGGAATTAGCACTAGTGACAGTGGGATCGTCAAGATATTAGATACGCTCGGCGATATTAGTAATATATCTATCGAAGGTAAAATCGCCACTTAATTTCTCGTTTACCAGTCTAACGTCCCTAGGACAGTGTTCCGACTTTTTAATTTTCGCGTTTACAGATAATTCGGCATTTGCAATAGACGATATTTTTTTAAAACTACTGAACGACAAATCGAAGACAGTAGTTGGAAAAACTGCCAAAGCAATAGCGGAGATAGCAAAGACGGACAAAGGAAGGGAAAAATGTACGGATCCCAAGCTCACGAAAACTCTGATGGAGTTGTTAAAGGGAGACGACATAGAAGTTCTCACTCAGGCCACGAGGGCGCTTTGCAATATATGTTACGAAAACGGTGATTAAATTATGAATTATTTCCGAAATTTTTATTCAAGATAAGTAAAATTTCCTCGATGTGTCATAGAATTTTCGAATACTTGAACGTTCCAGCGACACTTTCTTTTCATTTTGAATCGAGCTAGATAAGAGCATTTAAGATTCGATAAAAAGAATTATCCGTAAAGTAGTAACAGCTTAAAAATGTTTTTAGAGAAAGGCAACAAAATGGTACAAGAAAATAATGGCCTAAAGTTCATACTGACGATTCTGAAGAAGAGCGTGAACTTAAAAGACGCAGAGGGTGCACCTTTATTGAGGTCTGCCGCTGCTGGCTTTCTCTTCAATTTTCTCGTTGACCAGTGTGTCTTGCAGGAAATGGTAAATGTTTTCGTTCTTTATCTATAATCTTTCACAGCAATAAAATTATGCAATTTACCGAAATCAATTCTAGGGATAACGAAGTAGGATGTACCAAAACTTCGTTTCTGCAAAAACAGAAACGTAACGAATGAAAATTCTCTTTTTATCTTGATCGAAAACTTTGATTGAAAATTGTTGAAATATTTCAGGCGGTAGAAGAAATAGTACCGACAATCTGCAGCCTTTTGGAGATGGATGGTACCAACGACGATGACAAAGCAGCGATGTACGCGCTCTCAACGCTGTGCTTGTTCAATGAGAATGGCACGCAGTTCCTCGACGAGAGATTGTGCAAGATACTCGCTGACATATTGGCGAAACCCGTAGCGTCCGATCTTTCAGAAGTGTGTCTGGAACTCGTGCACGGTCAAGCGGAAAATGGTGTGTCATTCTCGAGAACGTTCTTTCATTTTTATTAGGCGTAGTAAAAAGAAATCCATTATTTTTTTTCAACCAATCACAAATAGAAATATCTTTCTAACGCCATTTATTGGAAAAATCATGGATTTATTTTTACTACACTTAATATTTACCCATCAATTATCTCAAATATTTTATCATACGATATAAATTGTATCTGCGAATGTTCGATTAATTTTTCAGAGAATTCCAAGCTTTTATTTGCCAAAACGGGATTTTGCGAGTTATTGCTGAAACTGATCGAAAAGTACGGGCCGCGATGTAAGGACGAGGAAACGAGATCTACTCTCAAAGTCGCCTGCAATTTTATAGTACTTATTTTAACAGGAGGTAATACTCAGTAACGTAAACCTGATTTTTCATTTCTACGATTTGGCTATTAACGGATAAATTCGTAATCGCGTATCATCACGTCGCAGACGAAAGTATGAATTTGCTGTACGATGGCAGCAACGGTACGGTTTACAAGAAGCTGGTCGAGTGGCTCGACAGCACGGACGAGGAATTACAAGTGACGGCCATTTTGGCAATGGGAAATTTTGCCAGCAACGACGCTCACTGTCAGCTAATGGTTGAACAAGGAATCCATCGGAAACTTTTGCAATTGCTACGAGACGATGTCAATAAAACCGGTGGAATAAGATTCCAGCATGCTTTGCTCAGCGCTCTGCGTAATCTCGTTATTCCAGCGAGCAACAAACCAATCGTACTCGCTGACGGTCTCGTCGACGTTATTTATCCAATGTTGGATATACCGACGTTTCTCGTCATATTCAAGTTACTGGGAACTCTCAGGATAGTCATTCAAGGCCAAAGTAAATTTTAGTTACCGGAAACCAATTCAGGGACTTTCCTAGCAATAACCATTTTTTTTTAAATGACTTTTAGGGGAAGCCGCGATATCGTTAGGTGTAAGAGACGATCTAGTCAAGAAAGCTGTCGAGTGGTGCGACACTGAGGATCATGCCGGAGTTCAGGGAGAAGCTAATCGTTTGATCGCCTGGCTCGTCATTCACAGCAGGTAAAACGAATTCGTTAGTCAATCATTCTTTTTAGCTGAAATTTCTTTAAATATTTCGATTCTGAAAAAAATCGATTTAATTACGCTAAAACATTTATCGGAAATCACAGAAGTATCAGAAATAAATATCTTCATAGAATTATCAGACTTTTTCATAATATTAGCAAGTATTTTGTTAATATAAGTCTTTTGGCAAAATAGATTGAAGGCTTGAGCCTGGTTTTCGCACAATCAACTTTTCAGGGACAAGCAAGTCGTTTCGATGATAATCAAATACGGAGGAGTCGGACATCTCGTTAAAATGATAACAGCGGAACACGCGCTTATGCAAAACGAGGCGCTGTTGAGTCTAACGATTTTGACGGCTATATCCCTCATTGAATCTGAAGAATCCCTTATCCAGGCCCAAGTCGGACAAGCACTCTTGAAGTTCTTCGAGCAGAGAGATCCGCAACCAGATCCGGCTTTGACCAGTAACGCGCTGACGCTGACGTCCAATTTATTGAAATCGAAGTCAGGTATCTATAATCGTAAACTCAAAGGACAATCAGTTATTCGTCTTCGGTGTGTACCAGTCGAGGATAAATGAAAAAAACACTTTTACATGTTTAAGAAAAAAGAACAAATCCCTCGTTCGCAGATATCCTGATAGAGCATTTGAAGAAATCCAAAGTATTGGACGTTTGCGAGAATCTTCTGAAGGACTCGATCAGCCGTGCTACCGAACCGCCACAGGTTTAAATCCCAAACTTCTCGCGTACCTCATCTGTACAGTATATTCTGGATACAAAGTTAACGATATCCTTGTTACCGTATACGCACATACACACCGTGACTAAGTTCGGTTCGCCGACCGAACAAAACACTTTTCGATTTATCTTACGGAGACTGATTCGCCAAGCCAAGCTACGTAGCTACAAATACGCACATAACAGCCCAGTAACGTTTCATGAATTTCCGATGAAAACTAGTATTTATTTTACTATGACATTTGCGTGTGCACTTTTGATGCGACGAGCGTGAATCAAATGTCTAATTTGCGAACGGAATAATATAGCAGGGCTAAACGTGTATTATATTTTCATGAGGCCTGACGTCTATATTTTATAGCCGAGACTGTACGAACACGCGTATCGGCGATTCGACCCAACTTTATTGTCGTCGACGTTCTGGAATAAAAAGGCGCCCGTTGCCGTATCTCACGATTCCTCGGTTGGACATTTTTCATCCCAACGTGTTATCTGGATTTGGAGAAATTGGAAAGTTAAATAAAAGTTAGGTTAGGTTATGTTTCGTGCAAAAGGAGAGAAAACGTTTTATAATTCAGCGAAATAAGTGTTTTCTTTCGTTTCGAAAGAATTGTTTTATAAATCGTGGTTTGTTCTAGTTGCTCGATCAGTGTGACGTTTGGCTTTAAAGTGTGGTAAAAAACGTCATAACGTCAAACATTTTCGAATTCAATTTTTCTATATACAGTTTTGTTTTTTTTAGCGAAAATTGAACATCACAGTTTATAGAGGTCATAAAGGTAAACTTCATGGTTGCATTTTACGTTACAAGTTATTCGTGATTGGGAAATCGAGGTTAAAATAGTTAAGATTTTTATACCCCGGTATCTTAAAGACAAATAGTTTTTTGCATGAAATAATATCATTAAGCTCTAAAGTTATGTTAATTAATTCCTGATTAATAGTTAAAAAAAAACCATAACCTACTTTGAACATTTTTGAGGTTATGTCAATCTTAACACGCCATCTATCCATGGTATACGGCGCTGACATTATTGTGGCAAGAAAAGTCATTACAGCGTTATCAACTGCGAGAGTGCTTTCCTGAGACGAAGTTTCTCAACGTGACATCGCAGTTCAAAATTCAATAATTCTATCAACGGAAATCACGGATGCACAAATCTTTCGGGGAAAGCAACATACGTTTCGTTAACCGTATGAAAATGCAAAATAAATGGGTTTCAAAAGTTGTTCGTTGAGAAGTATGATACGCTGCCATCTTACGATCAAATCTGGAACCCGATATCATTGCCGCAGCGTCGATAGCGTCGTGAGAATAATAAGAAGAAGAGGAAGACAGACGACGTGGCCGGTGGAACATGGTTGCTTCGCGATAGCATCGCGAATTTGCGAACGTCAAATTTTTCCGACACTTTACGTTTCCGATCTGTCATTGTTTCGACCTAATTATTTATGATACGATATTCTTTAAAAATTCGAGAAGACGAATCGTGAAAAGAAAAAGAAGAAGAAGCTTAGCATCGCACTCGTAAGTGCGTCACTCTCGGAGCTGAGGCTGAACTTTTGAAAAATGGGTTTGTGCAAGTGTCCCAAAAGAAAGGTTACCAATCAATTTTGTTTCGAGCATCGAGTCAATGTCTGCGAACATTGCATGGTCACGAATCATCCAAAGGTGCGGTTTATTATCGTTTTATTCGCTATCTTTAAAGAAATTTTACGGTCTATTTAAAAGAGTCACATTTTTTATATCGGTCTAAAATTTACGGTTCTCCAATTCAATGATTAAGCGTTCACTATTTTTTAACAAAATGGCATTCAAAACTATTGTTATTCTCTTTTTCCAATATTTTTGGAAAAGCAAATTCTTTTTTCGTTTCATAACCTCTTAATTGAAATTTTCGAACTTATCCATGAATTAACATTTATTTAACTGTTTATTACCATACGTAAAGATACAAAAACCGGTACTCTATGTAACTGTACTTTCCACATTATTGATATTTCCCCTATCGTCATAATTCCTATCGTCATAATTCCTATCGTCATAATTCCTATCGTCATAATTCCTATCGTCATAATTCCTATCGTCATAACTCCTATCGTCATAAATCCTATCGTCATAAATCCTATCGTCGATCGGCTGATTTATAGTTATTTGTCTCACAGTGCGTCGTCCAGTCTTATCTACAATGGCTGAAAGACAGCGATTGCAATCCCATCTGCGTTCTGTGTTCGGATCCTCTGAAGAACGTAGATTGCGTCAGGCTGACTTGTTACCACGTTTTTCATTGGTCCTGCATAGACGCGTATGCCAGAAATTTACCGGCAACAACGGCACCTGCAGGCTATACCTGTCCCACGTGCCAGATCGGCATTTTCCCAGATACCAAGCTGGTCTCGCCAGTTGCCGATGTTTTGAAAGAAAAGCTGGTTGGCGTCAATTGGGCGAGGGCAGGATTAGGCTTACCACTGGTACGTCAACATTTTGTTTTTCGAACACATTTGATACTTGCACATTGCTTACGACAGTTTTGCATTGATTTTTGCTTTCGTCGATCTTGAAACAATATTCTTAACGAAGCCATTTGGTTGAATCTATTTTGTCGGAACGAACAATCGCCTACATTTTATCTTGATTATACTTGGATTTGTTTGCGTTTTGAATGACAGCTGTTTAGCACATTGCTTGAAAAGACCACTTAGATTAATAAGAAAACTTGTGAGCTGTGATAACGGAAGTTATATTTCTTGTTGGGTACAAATTTATATCGTAGATATATATATATGGTAAAGTTGAGTTGAAGATTTACAATTTCACCCGGGTATATATATTCCAATCTTACGACTAAACTCTCTATTTGTTAAATTCACTAAAAACTGTGTACGTTGGATAAATTAGTCGATGAAATAGTTGACGAAAAAGCTTCTTTCTCGCATCGACCATTTCCGATGGGGATCGAATCACCAAGTAATTGACTTTTCAACCGTTCGGTAATCAGCTAAGCGACGAGAGGGAGCAAAAACCAGTTCAAGAGTCGAAATCGACTTCGAGCGGGAGCGTGACGTCTTATCAGAATCACGTGGGTTCGACATCAACCCCGTCCGTGGCAACGTCCCGGACCGGTAGCAATATCAATTCCCAGGCTTCCGGTTCGAACAGTTCCGGGCTGAGCGGTCAGAAGACCGGTCCTCCGTATTCGGTGGTTAACATGGAGTCCAGTATGACGGCGAGTAATCCAACAGTGAGAAAAGTCTTCGAAGCTTACGACGATCCAAAAGACTCGATCTCGTTCGATCACGACGAGAACAAGTATCAGAGAAAATCAGCGCTGGAAATGTTCACGAGATGGTGGAAACTGATAACAAGACCACCGCCGCGTCGTCGAAACAATTCGGGTCCTTTGTACAAGCGTTACGCGATATTCGCTGCTACCGGGCTTCTCATTTTCGTACTGACTATTATTTTGTTCTCGTGGCTCGGGAGAATCGCGACCGATGGTGATCCTGCCTTCAACGTTCTCTCGAATCCTGACATAAACGTTGAACAAGACGCGGCTGTTTGAATTGTTCCATTGAACTGTTTACGATCGAACGACACATCGTAACTAGGAAGAAAATGAAAAATCTCCATTGAACGTGGATTTTGGCAAATGGAAATCTCAATCTTTCACAGAAGAGGGAAAAAAACCACTTCTCCGGTTTGTGAAGGTTGATAGAAACGTATCGTTAATCGTGATTCGCGTTTGTAACCTCGCAACGATCTTGCTGAAAAACATTCAAATTTTAATATCGTTATCGTATTTTTTCAAATAATTCGATCTGTCGGAGCACAGATTTACTCGTAGATATTTTTTTTTTACCAACCGTTTCGAGCTCCATTCTTCGTAGCAAACGACACGCTCGATTTTCGAACGTGCACTGACTTTTCTATCAACGTTTTGTAGATTTCCATTGTTTTTTCACAATTCCAGTTCCAATGGGTTTTTCTTTTTCTCGAACAGGATTCCTTTTTCGTTCAACGACAACGTTTCGATGCCTCATTTTTCTTCATTATAATCCCTCCCGATTACCGTTACGAAACGTCACTTAGTACATATTCTAAAGAATTTTTATCGCTGAGATAGAGAACTTTGAAGCCATTGAGAATATCACTTTCGCGTGTTTTTCGTTTATGAGGGTTGAGCGCTTCCCTGATAAACGTTTTCATCAATAGACCGAAACCTCGATGAGTCAAAACGTTAAAAACTTAAAAAATAAAGTTTACAAAAAAATATCAATAATAATCGCAGTAAAATTTTGTTTGGGTTCTATCTAATGATTTGATAAATCGATTCCTCTGAATTTGATCGGTGCGATAAACATTTTTTTATTTTCCTGTTATCGATTTATCGAGTTTCGTTTAAATTTTGATATTTAGCATTATTTCATATTTCATATTTTTCTTGCGAAAAATTGGCAAAATTACGGAAACGTCTTACTCGATTTTTGAATGTTCATTTTCACGTTCGAAAATCATCGTTTTGGAAAAACCAGTATACGTCGACGCTCATCGGTGAATCGCTCGATCTTCCTTAGATTATATTTTTCCAATATGTTCCAGCTGCGAGTTTATTCCGTTGAAAGACTTCGAACGAGTCTAATTCCAAGTGGATACATTTTTATTTCTTTTTTTATCAACTTTTCTCGAACCCAACTTTTCGGAACGGAACTTTTTCACGAAAAGGAAGGTTCTAACGCACATTCTTGAAAGGTCGAACGAAAAATGACGAGAGTTCGAAAATCAATGAGCATCGTGAGGCATCGATCGTAAATTTCGTTCCCGAGGGTCGAGTTAAATCCAAAATTGACGCGCGTGACGAAAATATGCATTTCCCAACGACTTTGCGAAGCAATAAAAATTTCAACGATCGTTCACGGTCTCGAAAATTACCGTAAAGAGTTTTCATCGCAGAAAGAGAAAAATCGAGTCATTGGAGCTATCGGATTCGTCACTCGATCGAGAATACCTCCGAGAGGCCGGAGTGACGATAAACTGCATATCGTATTTTCAATTCGTCACGAAAATATGACAATTCCCGATAATTATATCAGTATATAAATAACACCATTTGATTAGACGGATAAGGTCCTTTCGGTCGCGAGGAAATCGCCTTGAATTATGGCGCTCTTTCATTACGAGTAGAAACTTAAGCTGTACATTCTGATCGTTGTAAAAACTTGTATCGATTTGTAAAATATATATACATACGAAAATGTACACATTTATATCCGGAAACAAACGCCATCTTTTTTTATCGACGATTATTCGTTTTCAATTAATTTCAAGATTAATATCTTTTTAATTTCCAACTTCTGAATAAAAAAATGCATTAATTGAAAATTGACTGAATATTAAATTAATAGAAAATGCTGAATATAAAATTTAATGAATATATAAAATTAAATAAATATTAAATTCATAAATTGAAAATTAAATTGTTAAATTCCCAATGTTTAAATATTCAATTTTAAAATTAAGAAATTCAATTTTTTTTGCATATATTTCCGATATTTTAACAATTTTTTAATTTTCAAATATGCCCGATACTTCAAAATCGTAAACATTAATCCAACGAAAACTCGAGTCAGCTGAAATGTTTAATTTGTTTAAATCCTCAAAAGCAAAAATTCTCGTTTTTATCACTCGAGCGATATATATATATTTTTTCATCGGTCAAAATTGTTCTACTTACGAAATCGGATATTGAGGTCAGCAGCTAGTATCTGGATCAACAGTTGTTTCGATTTGTTCGTTCGAGTCGAAAAATCGATGGATTCTTCGATGAAGATAAAAAATTGAGCAAAACATTTGGATATCGATTCGAAGTGCGTTGAGAATCGTCAAGAAGCATAGTTGAAATTCAAAGCGATTCGGATCTCGGCTGTACACTGATCGAGCGATTTATGGGTGACCGTGAGAGATTTGGTTCGACCAATAATTTAATCCGAACCGAGAGAGAGCGCCTCCTCATATCTGAAATTCTCGATTTATTGTAATTTATTCACGCGTTCTACGCGCTTCGCAGTATCACGTTGAACGATCCACCTTCGAATGTTGATCTACGTCGACGCGATTCCCCCCTTTTTTTTAACACTTTTTTCCTCCGAAGTTCGATAAAAAAAAATAGCACGGAATTTACGTTCGTCTTTTGGGGATAATGCACTATTATTTCTTGAATACGAAATACAGTGGTACAAAGGAACGTCAGTCATGGTCTGTTCGAATTGGTGATAGTTTGAACGATTTTAGACAATTTTTTTTTCTTTTTATCGCAAAGCAAATTTTTTAATCCCAAAACCTTTTTTTTAATCTCGAAACGAATTTTTCTTGTTTCAAAACATTTTCTGTTTATCGTAAAATATATTTTTTAATTCCAAATAATTTTTTTCATCTCGGAATATTTTTTATTTGTTCTAGAAGATATTTATTTATCCCAGATAATTTCGTTTCTCCAAAAAAGTTTTTTTTTATCCAAGAATATTTTTTTTATTCCAGACAATATTTTTTTTTTATCTCGGAGAATATTCTGTGATAAAAAAAAGTATAGAAATGTTTAAAAAAAAAATGAAACGCAGTCGAATGAATTTTTCTTCGTGTATTTGGTATTTTTATTGAAAATATGATCCCCGAATTGAAAAATAGTGTCCCTTCGTTAAAATAAAAAAATTACAAACCCAAACAAAAAGCTAAAAAGTGCAAACGGAGCTTTTTCAAAATTCGAAAATTGCCATTGATTCTCCGATCGATCGAACGATTTTTTTCGGTTTTTTCGTTTTGGACTTTTTGTTTTCTGACGTATCTTATGAGCTAATCCGGTTTTAATCGTTTCGACGCGCAATAAAAGGACGAGAAGGAAGAAACAAAGAGGGGACCGAGAGAGAAAGAGAGGAGGAGGAAAAAAAAAGGGACCGGTCGTGTAGGAGACCTCGGCGTAATATTATAACGGAGAGAAGACGAGAGGGTTGTTTGAGCCCGAGAATTTCCGATCTGGACGTAACAAGGCATTCCAAGCAAGTTCGATGGGGCCTTAAACCTCTTGGAGCATTTGCCGTTGAGACACTCGAGGAAGCGAGTCACCGATTTCTCGAGACTCTTCTGTCTTTCCTCGTCCAAAAAATAATTACGAAAATAGTTTTTTTTTGTTTTTCAAAAATAGTTTTTTTTTTTTTAAACAACGTTCGCTTCATTTTGTAAAAAAAATCGTCGTTACTCTGTGAAATAAAACGGGTATTTTGATTTTACAAAAAAAAAACACCGGTTTTCATTTTTAAAGAAATTTATTTTTTTTATTTTATTTTTTGTATTTTTTCAAAAAATAAAATTTTTTGAAAAATTCTTATTTCATTTGTCAATAAAAACCTTCCGTTTTGTACTTGAAAAAATTCTCCATTTAAAAAAAAACCTCCGTTATTATTTTTTCTAAAATCTCCTTTTTTTCATTTTTCAATGAAAATCCTCTTTTTTATTGTTTAAAATAAATCTTCATTCGTCTTTTTGAAAACAAAACCTCCGATTTTATTGTTTATTTTTTCAAAAAAAAAAAAGGAAAAATATCGAAAGTATGAAATTCCCTTGGAGTAAATTTCATTACCGATTGGAAACCGAATGGAATGTAAAATTGATGTGTTGTGCCGTTTTCTGTGGTCTTGTTTGCCTGTGGATTTTTGGGTGCGGTATGTCACTCGTCTCGAAATATTTCCTGCTCGTTATCGGTAAGTCAAAATTATTTAAATTGCAAAAATATTTCGATTTACAATCCGAGTAAATCCAAAAGCAAAAAAGTGTACATAATTAGTGGAAGTACGGAGTGTGCAAAAACGGTAAAAAAAAAAAAGAGTAAAGTACAAAACATACCTCGTGCAGCAAGGGCCCTTCCCACGAGCGGTCTCCCTCCCAAAAGAGGCGAGAGGCCCTGAGTCGTGAAATTCCAAAACGACCTCGATTTTTTCGAGACCAATCACATTTTTGAAATCCTTCTATCAAAAAGTGTCATTCATCACGAGAGTAAAAAAATGTTTATTGATTTTTTGTGAATTTCAAAATTTCGAAAATATGACATTTATTTGTATAAAAAA
The DNA here is from genome assembly GCA_030522765.1 of Ophioninae sp. B BG-2022a. Classification (NCBI taxonomy): domain Eukaryota; kingdom Metazoa; phylum Arthropoda; class Insecta; order Hymenoptera; family Ichneumonidae; species Ophioninae sp. B BG-2022a. The sequence goes on from JAPYZJ010001892.1 coordinate 23,108, forward strand.
TAATATTATTTGTGTTTACATCGAACGAAATTTTTTAAATCGTTTTTTCGATCGTCTCGATTTTGTTATAATTTTTAAATCTTTTTGACGTTTTTCAAATTTCATTTTTTTTAATGTTTTTTGAAAATCGGTAAAATTTCAGTATTATTGGGATTGATAGCAACGATTTTGTTAATCAAAATATAATTTTCGAAATAATTTTCAATTTTTATTACCGTTTTATTACAATTAAAAATTCGAACGAACGTTTTTTTTTTAATTCGATTCGTACAGGATTGCGAGGGTTCCATGGTTATCGTACGTTCGTAGGTATCATCGTCATACAACACGCTCGTGTCAGCAAAAACGCTTGTAAAAATAGCTGTGCAAATATACTCGTTTAAAGGTATATACGATTTAATCATTTTGTCAGCACACATCCATGGACATAGGATTATTCGCATTAGAAGATAAGAAGAATAGGATTTTTTTAATCCAACGACATTCTATCTGTAAATTTTATTGGCCCAAGTAAATTAACAAATAATTTTAAACTGTTTAACCATTTTTCTCGAATTCGATTGTTGGGCAAAGAAATAACGATAATAAAAATAAAAATAATAATAATATTCATAATAATAACAAAAATTCGATAATTATTCAAAAATAATTATGATAACAATTATAAATCAACAATAGCCATAATTACATTAAATAGAAAATAAATAATAATAATGAGAATAACAAACAATGATTTAAATATTAATTGAAAAAAAAAGAATTATAGCGATTAGAAGTAAACATTTTTTTTATTTGCTTCGTATTTTGAGATTATTATAAATGTTCGTTTAAAATGTTATAAACAAAAAAATGTTATAAATAAAAAATTATATAAATCAAAAAGTATATAAATAAAAAATTACATAAATAAAAAATTATATAAATCAAAAAGTATATAAATAAAAAATTACATAAAAAATTACATAAATCAAAAATTATATAAATAAAAAATTACATAAATAAAAAATGTAATAAATAAAAAAAGTCCAATTTTGGTTTAAGGAGGCTGGGTCATTTCGCGTTGGTTAAAGGCACAACGAGACTCACCGAAAGAGAAGGAAGTCGTCCTGCTGACCGGATGCGATACCGGTCTTGGCTACAGTCTCGCGATCCATTTGCGATCGATCGGATTTCGCGTTGTAGCCTCGGTTCACAAGTCGAATAGCCCCGGCGCTATTGCATTATCCAAGTTTCCAGAAATTTTCGTCCATCAATTGGACATTACGATAAAGGAGAGCGTCGAGGCCTTTGGCAAAGCTGTGCGCGAATACCTCCATGAAAATCAATACGGTGAGAGGATTGCATTCTGCGAACGGAAGACATATATATATATATATATATTCCTAGACCAGACCCAATATCAATTCTAAATCATCTTTCACCAAACACTTTATTTCTTTATTGTTTAACAATGGAATTAATGGAAAGGATTTTTAACCATATTGGAAGGGCTTTTTTGAAGAAATTTTTTTAGAATTTTTGGAATGGGTTTTTATCAATTTTTGAACAATCTATTTTAGAATTTTTAAAGGACCTTTTTTTTTAGATGTTTTAGAAACGTTTTTAGAGACATTTCGGACATGGTTTTGGATCAATTTCGGAAGGATCTTTTTTTTAGAAATTTTTAAAGGTACCTTTTTAGTTGTTCTAGAAACGTTTTTAGAGAAATTGTTAAATCGGTTATTAAAAGTATATTAATTTAATATATATATATATATATTCCTAGACCAGACCCAATATCAATTCTAAATCATCTTTCACCAAACACTTTATTTCTTTATTGTTTAACAATGGAATTAATTATATTCTTAAAAACGATAATAATAATAATAATAATGGTACGAAAACCTAACATTAGGACTTTTTGGAAAGGATTTTCAACCATGTTGGGCAGGCGTTTTTGAAAAAAATTTTTTTAGAATTTGTATAATGGGTTTTTATCAATTTTTGAACGATCTTTTTTAGAATTTTTAAAGGACCTTTTTTTTAGATGTTTTAGAAACGTTTTTAGAGACATTTCGGACATGGTTTTTGATCAATTTCGGAAGGATCTTTTTTTTAGAAATTTTTAAAGGTACCTTTTTAGATGTTCTAGAAACGTTTTTAGAGAAATTGTTAAATCGGTTATTAAAAGTATATTAATTTAATATACATATATATATATTTATATATATACATTCCTAGACCAGACTCCATATCAATTCTAAATCATCTTTCACCAAACACTTCATTTTTTTATTGTTTAACAATGGAATTAATATTACGTAATTTTATATTCTTAAAAACGATAACGATAATAATAATAATAATAATAATAATAATAATAATAATAATGCTACGAAAATCTAAAATTAGAACTTTTTGGAAAGGATTTTTAACCATATTAGAAGGGCCTTTTTAAAGATTTTTTTTTTAGAATTTTGAGAATGGGTTTTTATCAATTTTTGAACGATCTTTTTTAAAAATTTTTAAGAGGCCTTTTTTTAGATGCTTTAGAAACGTTTTTAGAGACATTTCGGAATGGTTTTTTTAATCAATTTCGGAAGGATCTTTTTTTTAGAAATTTTTAAAGGGACCTTTTTAGATGTTCTAGAAACGTTTTTAAAAAAAATGTTAAATCGGTTATTAAAAGTATTTTAGAGGCGGACTATCAAAAATTTTAGAAGAGATTTTGAGAAATTTTTGAAATTCTAAAGAGGGTTAATTTTCGAGGTCATTCAACCGAAATAACGCCTCGTAAGTTAACAAACCCAAACAAAATGCTCTAAAAAGACGAAAAATAATAAAAATCAACAATTTTGACAAGAATTAAAAACATTCATGCCCAAAAAAAAACATATTCAAAAAAAGGCGAACCTGAAACAATAATGAAAAAAAAAACGAAAAAAAAAACAAAAAAATCGAATGTTGGTGGAAATAAAAGAATACGTACGTTTTTTTTTTTTTTGGTCGTTGACTCGTTGCAGTGTTGCGCAGTTTTGTGAACAACGCCGGGGCGATGATATTCGGTGAGTTCGAGTGGCAAACTTTCGAGCAAACGAGGTATCAGATCGAAGTGAATTTGATCGGGACGATGCGTGTTACCCGTGAATTTATACCAACGATGAGGAAAGATTCGACGCGATTGATCGTCGTGACGAGTCACTGCGCCAGGGAACCTCTGCCCGGGGTTGCTACTTACGGGGCTACCAAGGCAGCTCTCGAAGCTTGGGCTATTGCCCTGAGAGTCGAGATGAAAAAATGTCACGTCGATGTCGTTCGCTTCGTACCTGGTATGTCAAATAATAACAAAAATTCGATAATTATTCAAAAAATAATTATTATAACAATTATAAATCGACAATAGCTATAATTGCATTAAATAGAAAATAAATAATAATAATCAGAATAACAAA